>PVHP010008756.1:0-50150 GCA_004024765.1 Zapus hudsonius
GGGTCAGAGAGAGGATGTGGAAGTTGAACTATGGGTCACACAAGAGCTGGGAACAACTCCAAAGGAAAGGAGTTACAAAAGAAAAGAATTTATTTCTATCTCCTTGAAATTCCATTCCATTGTGTGAGCAATGTTTGGAGAGGGACAGAAGAGAGACAAGGGAAACAGAAAGACTGTGTTCTCCAAAGTTGTTGTTTATTACGCAGCTTTAATATAATAGAATGAAAACTGGGATAGAGAGCCGTGGAGAAAAGTTTCAACATTGTGCTGACATTTATTAGCTGTGGGCAAATCGTTTCAAATATTTAAATCTTCATTTCTCATCTGTAAAATATGGTTGATTATATCCAACTGCAGAACCATAATGAAAATTAAATGAGATAATCATTGTGAAAATGTCTAGCATAGTGTCAGCCACATTAAGTGTTTCAAGAGTTTTACATTGATGACTAAGAAAATGCCTTAGCCTTCCTAAGTATTTTCCAGGAAAGACTATCACGATGAGAACTGTTGCAGAGGCAATTAGGGAACAGCAAGCAGGGTTTGACCTGCAGTGAGAGAGTAATTTGAAACAAATGTGGACTAGAAACGTATCTTGCAAACAAGTCCTCTTGCTGGGGGGTGTGGAAGGGAATCTTTGCGTCCACCCTTATGATCACAGATATCCTGGGTAGAGGCTGTATACTGTGCACCATACTGGGTTCAAACACAGCAAGACTTGAAAGACAGCGTTCCACTTGTTTTAGAAAATCATGGATGGTTTCATGAGTCAGTGATATATTCAGAGTATGTCAGGCAGAGGCACTATACAGCAACAATTCTGTGTTCAATTATGGGCCCCAGACACTGAACTTTGGGTGAACAGATTTTGGATTTTAGATTATTACACACAGTGAGATATTTCAGAGACCCAAGTCTAAACATAGTATAGATTTTTCCACTTCAGTTGTCATATTGACATTCAAAAACTTTTTAGTTTTGCAACTTTTAAAGAAAATTTGGATTCAGGATGCTGAACCTGTATTGTCCCATGCATTTTCATTAAAACTGAATGGCGTACTTCATGCCATGACTGGTATCTGTGTGTGTGAATAGAGAAATGGAAACTCAGATACTAGATAATGGCTTTAAGTTAGTAAATTAAAAAAATAATGCTTTTGAAGGTTTGGAGATATAGCTCCGTGGTAGAGCTCTTGCAAGTACTGCAGAAAGTATGTTCTTTGCATATGTAAAAGGCAATGATAGAGAATGCCTACACATTGCCATGGAAAATAGTACCATATTTATCTAGTTTATTTGGGAAGCATATAAACTTGTCTTAAATACTCTCCTTGAGGACCTAAACATGAGAAAAGAAAGAAGGAAGCAGAAACAAGTTGTATGTTAAACAGAAACAAGAAAATGTATGAAAATCTCAAACATCACATAGTTCAGTCACTGTTATTTTATATTTAAAAGTCGTCTTTCTTTGAAGATATTTATTCTGACTTAACATCATGTTTAAATTGAGTCCATATTTACTACTTCTCTTTATAAACCATAAATTCCTCAAGTATGACATCTTTATTTTGATTCTTATTTCCAGCACGTTTTTCAAGATCACAGATGTTCTTGTCTTTCCGATGAGAGTCTCTCATTGTTGTCTCTCAGCACGGTGGCTGGTTACTAAAACAGGGTCATTCAACTTTCCTTGCAAAGATGTGGAAAATTTTTCAATGCAGTTTCTAGTATTCTCCTAGTAGTGGTTTTTATATTTTTATTTATTAATTTTCAAGGAGAGAGAGAGAGAGAACACCAGGGCCACCACCTTGTGGGTCTGGCTTATGTGAGTCCTGGGGAATTGAACCTGGGCCTTAGGCACTGGAGGCGAGTGCCTTAACCGCTGAGCCATCTCTCCAGCCCTCCTAGTAGTGTTTTAAATCAGCAATTTTTAGTTTTCTTTTTTCAGGTTTTCCTTTTTCTGGTATTTCTTTATATGTGGAGATTATTAAGTTCATGAAAATAAGATTAATCTATTTTACTTGCTATTTATAACAGCACTATCATGTGCATTAGTTTTTACTCTCACAGTAAAACTCAACTACCAGGCATTGGTTTCTGATGAGCTCATAGGTTTGTGACTTCTCTGTGGGTCAGCTGGATTCTGCTGGTTTAATAGTCCCGTGTCTGGCTGAGATTTGTGTTCTGTGTTGTCTTCATTCTTTAGCTCAGGGTGAAGGACTCTCAGCATCTGAAGCATGGTTTCCATGGAAGAGACAGAAGCTCTGCAGGGCAAAGAAAAAATATGTGCCTCCTCTTTCAGCCTTGGCTTGTGAGAACTCACTGCTATTCACACGTACATTCCAGAGGTCACAGTGAATCCTGTGTTCAGCCCCAAAGTCTACAGGCTGTGGAAGTATTCTTGGCCAATGAGGTGAGAATGAGGAATGGTGTGATTCAAGTCCTTATTTTAAAAATATTTTTATTTACTTATAAGCAGAGAGAGAGAGGAGAGAGAGAGAATGAATGAATGAATGAATGAGCATGTCATGGCAAATGCATGAGCCGTGGGTACTGAGGGATCAAACCTGGGTCCTTAGGCTTTGCAGGCAAGTACATTAACCATTGAGCCATCTCTCCAGCCCTCGAGTCTTTATTTTAGAAGTTATTTTCTGTCTATATTTAGAGTTTTGCTTCCATTTCTTGTGTTATCTTTCCCAAAGCTCAACTGAAAATATGCTGAATATGTGGTTCTTAGCGTTCATGTTTCCTTTTAATCCCTCATGATGTTTTATTTCCTTTCCTTTCCTTCCTCTCTCTCCTTTTCAAGAGTAAAGCAAGCACCAAATAAATGACGAAACAATCAAAATTAAGAGTTATAGATATTGGGCTGGAGCATGCCTCAGCGGTTAAGGCATTGGCCTAAAATGCCTAACAACCCGGGTTTGATTCCCCAGTATCCATGTAAAGCCAGATGCACAAATTGGTGCATGCATCTGGAATTTGTTTGTGGTGGCTAAAGGCCCTGGTGTGCACATTCTCTCTCTCTCTCTCTCTCTCTCTCTCTCTCTCTCTCTCTCTCTCTCTCTCTCTCCTTGCAAATAAATAAAAATATTTTAAAAAAGATTTATAGATATTGACACACAGCAGACAAATTTAATATTATTTTGAAATAAAAGAACTTAGATATTCAAGATCAACGAAAACTATGGGAATTTTAATTTTTTTTGCTTGCAAACTACTTGTAAGGACCAACTTTAATACAGAGCAAATAATGATTATATACTACATGTGACTAACAAAATGACCCTAGTTACAACTTTAAAGATAAGGAGTTCACTTAAACATAAATGCCTCTACATGAACAAAATTATAAAACTCTTCAGATGATTAATTTATATTAATTGAGTTATTTATATAAATCAGAGTCTCACTGAGTTGTCCCTCGAACTTCTAATTCAATGAGTAGATGGGATCGCAGGTATGAACCACCACTCCTGACTCAAATGGATTTTTTAATAAAGAAGAAAATACAAATATACACTAAGAATTCAACATACATAATTTGATGAGTGCTCATAAGTAGATTGATCAAGGACTATCACTTTTTAAAAATTGTACATCTTTTCCTGACATTGCAACTGTTGATAATACCATAGAACTCCTCCTGAAAGTGTCCACTTTGCTGAATTAGCAGGGTCACCGTGGCTGTTGGCACACAGATCACCAGATCACCAGGGCATTCTCCAGCAGGATTACACCCTCCTCTTCCACCAGCCAGCATGGTGTGTACCAATTCAGTGTTGTTGGTTTCCCAACTCTTTTCTGCCAGTTTCTCACTGTGTCAATGATGAAACTCAGCACAATACCTTCTAAACCAGGGCAAGTGAAATGAGAACGATGCTGCTATGGAGGACCCTAAAAATATAACTAAAATCAATATGGAATCCAACATAAGAAAGACAACTATAAAAACTTAGAAGGCAATAAGACAAAACATGTAAACCCCAAAGCAGTTTGCAAAATGATCATTTCACAAATGCTTTGAAATTTCTATACTCTGTAGAGAAATAACCCTTGAAAATGACAGATAATAAATTATGATTAGTTTCTAAAAATAGATGAAAAAGAGAGATTGCTAATGAGTAAATACACAAAAAATGCAAAAGGCCTTTGAACTGCATCCAAAGTTTGAACCAACTGCAAGTTTAACAGCAAGTGCCTGAAGACTTACCTGTTGGCAGAAACCTTGCTTGTATTGCTTACACTTCAAACAGGGAAGATATTTTGGTCCAAGTAACATGCATAATCATTTCTAAAGAGTTGGGGTCACTTTCTTTTTGTTTGTGGAGATCAATTTGCGATAGAGTTTCTCTAAGTAACCCAAGCTATTTTCTAATTTGAGATTCCCATGTCTCAGGTTACTGAGTGTTCTGATTGCAGGCATGTGACCAAGCGTAGCAGAATTGGAGCCATTTTTCGAGAGACATCTTTGTTAGAGAAAACTTTTCTATCAGTATATCTAAATTTTGAATTGTCACCTACCAAAATAATAGTATTCAAGAGGAATATCAGGAAACTAAATTTCTAAGAAAAACATCATGATGCCTGGAACCATTGGGGTACACTCTCACAAATTGCCATTTCTCATTTACATGGATTTTTTTTGAATGCATGAGTGTCTTTGTGGGTGTGGGGGCACACATGTGTATCCCTTTATGTGGAAGTCAGAAGATAGTCTTGGGTGTCATCCTCAGGGACACTGCCTACCTCCTTTGTGACAAAGTTTTTCATTGGCCTGGAACTCACCAATTAGGCTGGACTGGCTGGCCAGGGAGAACCAGGGATCCTCCTGTCTCTGCATTTCCAATATTGGGATTACAGGCATGGACTCTGGAAATCAAATTCAGGTCCTCAGGTTTTGAAGACACACGCTTTACCAACTGACCCACGTCACCAGCTCCATTTCTTCTTCATCACAAACCAAAGAATTCTACCGCTTTGAAAAATATGAATCATTTGTCAGTATTAGTTTACCAATGCTTCACAAATCATAAGAGATTCTGACCTACTTCATGAGAGCTTTTAATTTTCTTCCATGAATTATACATTCAATTTCCCGGAACAATATCTGGGATGAGTCTCATCAGACAGATGCCAAGGCCAAGCTTTCACTAATTTTGGCTGTCTGAGGATGTTTAATGAAATCTTACTAGGAAGAGATTTTCGTTATGTTTTCCAAACCATAGTTATGAGAATATATTTCTTAAAGAATTGTCTTCAATGATCAACTTCATGTACATTACTTAAAATGCAACATTTGTGTGGAATGAGCTTCCTAGTATATTTATTATTAAGGCCTCATAAATCCATGGTCTGTTGTTGACTTTGTTGCAGAAAACCCTGATGTATAAGTGAGAATAAAGGACATAGCATGTTTACTATCCTAAAACCAAAAAAAAAATTAATCTTTTTCCAGCTATGGAGTGCAAATTTTAAAAGACAGAATTGTCTCCTTCACTCTGAGGCTTAGATTATTATTTTGTCCACTGTTGGCATCCATGAAACATTTGCTGAATAAATGAGATCAAGATATCTGATTGCTCAGGTCCTTGCTGTCATAACCTTCAAAGTCATTTTGACAGGTAATGTCCTTTCAATAGGATCTAGAATAATTTAGCAGACAGGTATGTCTTGGAGAACTTTCTAGATTAGGTTTATTAAGGAAGTAAGACCCACCCTAACTGTGGACAGAGCCTTCTCATGGGCTAGGGTCTAGACTGAAGTAAACGGAGAAATTGAACTTATTACTTCCATTTATCTCTCTGTGATTCCTGATCATGGACTGAATGTGACCACCTGTCTTATGCTCTTACCACAAGGCTTTCTCCATCATCATGGACTGTATTCCCTTCAACTATAAGCCAAGATAAAGCCCTCTTTCCTTAAATTACTTCTTATCAGCAATTTAGTGACAGCCATAGGAAAAGTAACTGGGATTCCTGTCATATAGCCAGAAGAGCATAGAATTTAGAATGGAATATGATTTCCTGTTGTCTTCTTGCTGTGTGATCTTGGGTGAGTTATTTTGCCCAGGGACTTCAACTTTCTCATCTATAAATAAGAGTGAGAACTTTTTGACTTGTTAAGTAGGTTAACTGATAAAATATATGCCATGGATCCAGTCTAATAAAAATCCTTGATCAGTGGTAGAGATGGTGATGGAGGTTTCTTTGGGAAGGAAACATTTCCAGGCCTCAGACAGGGCTTCCATGTTCAGAACTGGCCAGAGTCTCTCAGAGAGGAAATTGCTCAGCCTAGAGAAATGGTTCTTAGCGGGTCACATTGCAGAGCACTGCTTTGGCAAGCCTAACAAAGGCACCATTATTCTCATCTGCAGACAACGCCAAGAAGGTGCTGGGTGGTCTAGAATACAGGAGACAGATAATGTAATGACTCCATTCATCAAAAAGTCAAGCATGCACACCAGCTGCCCGCCAGCTGGAAAATGAAGGTCTTCTCCCTTCGGAAGGTAATTTACTTCTCCTGGGGAGACTCTGGGATACCCTTCACCTTCAGGGCCCAGCAGAATTCCAGCAGTATCATGTAACATTGTGCTGACCCAGCAGATGACTCCAATGGAACAGGAAACAGAGCAAATGAACCAAGGGGGACAAAAGGAGCTAGCTAGTCCTTGTGTTCAAAAAAAGGGCCAACCAAATAACTACCTCTTTTATAAATTTGGTCTGTTTCCACCTTATGGATACTTAATATTTTGCAATTCATTATGTTTCACTTTTTTCTTTTTACATTGGGAAGCTGAATATTCAATGTTGATCTGCAAGTCAACATCGTGCAAGCATCATGGTATGGATGTATAGAATATTTCTACAGACTTTGGTGGTTTTCCACATCAAACTTCAATGTAGTCCATGACCCATGTTTATGAACCTCTTTTGATTTTGCCTATAATGAGTACACCATTTAGACAGCTAGTACACGGTAAACCTATGATGCTTCCTTCAGTTGTGTTTAAAATGATGTTCTTGTTACATCTTTTGCAGACATTGAACAAGTGAGATTTTTCATTCAATTTATTGTTGTTTTTTTCTAAAATTCTGCCCAATGCTAACCATTGCCTTTTCTTTTTTGCATGTGTAACTGTGTAGTGTAGTGTAGTGTGTGTGTATCTCCATTTCCCCAGTGCGGGGACTGTAGTGTGTGCTCATAGTTAGACTGCAAGTCCCAGGGATCCTCCTGTCTCTGTTTCCCAGGTGCTGGGACTATAGGCATAGGCTTCCACCTCCAGCTTTCACACAGGTACTGTCGATTCAAATTCAGGTCCTTGTATTCAGCCCCTGGTGCCAAACATTTTATAAGTTGTCTCATTAAATCCTCAACCCCTTAATCTACTCTATTTTTATTCATATCTTTTAAAAATGATGGCACTGGGATTAATGATATTAAATAACTTTTAAATTCCTATAACTCAAAAATGAGAATCCAGGATTTAAAAAAAAACATTTTTATTTATTTATTTGCAAGCATGGAGAGACAGAGGTGGAGAACGTGTGCTCCAGGGCCTCTAGCCACTGCAAACAAACTCCAGGTGCATGCACCACTTTGTGCGCATTTGGATTTACATGGGTACTGGGGAATCAAACTTGGGTCATTAGGTTTTACAGGCAAATGCTAACCATTTAGCCATCTCTCCAGCCCCAGATCCGGGTTTTGAACCAGAATTCATGTGAAAGCAGAATCTAGGTCTTCAACCTTTACAGAAGGAGCTGTTTCCTCCTTCTCCATACACTTGCTTGTCATGTGCCAATGGGCACAGCTCAGACACTCCATGTATGATCAGATCCCCAGGGAAGGCACATTTTGAGTTTGTGAGGCTATGTGGACCAGCCAATGTGAGTGTGGTGGGTGAAAGGAAGCAGCGTTTCTGCTTCTGAAAGAGCATGTGCTAACTCACTCACTTAGTGAAAACACAAAGGAACTCAGGAATTGGGTGTTGCAGTCCCTAGAGAAAAATCCAAACTACAATAGTACACGAAGAAGCAATGACATGGAAATAATGAAGGCGTTTTGGCTTGGCTTTTGTGCACGGAGGAAATTATTCGTGAAAAAAGGTTAAAGGTGGAAGCAGCAAGATCCCATTCTTGGCAAGGCAGGGGCTGAACGTGATCTCCAGGGGTGGGCGAGTTTAGAGCAAAGGCTCCATGGTTGGATTGTAGAAGGAAACTCCAGACATTAACTTGTAGGTTCTGTGAACTGTGCTCAAGCCAGTTCGTTTTCCTGGAGTAGGCCTCTCCTAATCAGGACATTTTTATGATCCAAGAACTCCCTGTCACTGCGGAAAGAAACATCTCAGTGGGGAGAAATTCAAAATGTTATCCACAACATTTTCCCATAAAGATGATATAATGCACTATTATTTTGACATGGCATAACCAGTTATATGTATAAATGCATATACCATTAAAGCCTTATCTCCATTCCCTTCTTGTGGGGCATCTTCTCTGACCATTAGCCCACAGGAATGATGCCCTAAGAAGCCATCTGGAATTTGTGTATCTGCCATTACCATCTGGAGGCATGTCATCCCCTTCTGAGTTTTCTCATTCCTTTATCATTTTTACATTTCCAGTTGATCTTTTCTACCTACAAACAGTAATAGTGCCAATCACAGGATACCAGTCAGTTTGTCCCTTTTAACTTCCTGCCAGTAGCAAGTTTTCAATAGAATCAAAGTCAGTGAATTCAGTGGTGCACATACTTCCCTAAGTGAAAGGTCACATTGAGATTGAAAGGGTTTCACACCAAACTAAAATGAGATTCAAAGAATCAGACTGTTAATAATATAGAAAATGTGGAAGAAGGTATAGAATCAGACTGTTGATTGTATACAAAACATAGAAGAACCTGAGGTGAAACTCATGAAATTAAGGAAGAAGGACTCATTTGCAAAATGGACTTGGGCTAAGCCATCAAGGACGAGCAATGGGATTATCCCATCGGCAAGAAATGCCAGTGTGAGTAGGACAGTTTGGAGTACTTGTACATCCATGACGGAGCTACAGAGACAAATGAGAGAGACAAAGAAGAAAGAAGATGAAGGGAAAGGGAGAAAAGAAGAGAAGACATTCCAAAGGAACTCAGCTTTGTAAGAGACCTACTTTGAGCTTCCAGTAGCTAGACAGACTATTCCTTACCAACGTCTGCTTATCCAAAAATCTGTCATCGCTCTTGAAGACAAAGCCAACCTCGTCATACCCATTTGTGATGATTAGTCTCTGACTGTCAATTTGACATGGCTTAAAATCACCATGGAAACAAACCTCTGTGAGAGGTGCTCCAGATTACATTAATTGAGGTGGAATGACGCATCTAACTCTGGGTGACACAACTCCATGGGCTGGGGTTATAGACCGCATCAAAAGAACAATCTAGCTGAGTACTGGCCTCTCTCTCTCTCTCTCTCTCTCTCTCTCTCTCTCTCTCTCTCTCTCTCTTGCTGTTTCTGATTATAGATGCACTGTGACCAACTGCTTCACACTCCTGCTATTACTTTCCTATCATGATGGACTGTACCCTCAAACTGTAGGTCAAAATAAACCCTTCCTTCCTTAATTTCCTTCTGTGAGCTATTTTGTCACCGCCATGAGAAAGTAACTAATATAGAACCTTCATAACTTTCTGCAGGGCAATTTATATGAAGATGTTCAGTTTCTAGTCTCTCTCACCTGTGTCTCTGGCACACATCAGTCATGTGCCAAAGCAGAAACCAAGGTATCCTGAGAGACACTGAGTAATGACAGTCAGAATAAACCACCAGTCAGGGCTACAAATAGCAGGATGAGAATTTATAGCTAGAATTGGTAAGGCAAGACAAGGATCCAAACTAGTTTGATCTAGACCTCCAATAATGATCTAGCATTGGTTAAAGAGGTATTCTCCGATTTTCCCTGTATTTGTGGCCATCACATGTTAGCTGGGCTGGCTTTGCTACTGGCATTCACATTGCTGACCGTTTGGTTGAACTTATGAATAAGATCCAAATCCAATCTTTCACAAAATGGTTTTGAGGTTGTAAGACAAGGACAAGGATATACTTTGGTCCTGTCATGTGCCTTTCAACCAAACCGAGTGAACTTCTTACGGTGCTCTCTGATGGCCATATCTGAAGATCAGACCTAGGAGCTCGCTTAGCGTCTTTCAACTCTCGTTATGCTCTGGAGCTTCCCACAGAACAAAGCAGAAGACTGGAACTTTTAAAAGTCACAAAAGCTTCATGCAGAAGAAGGGATGCCTACACCAAACTAAAGAGTATGAAGAAGTTAGCGCTGAGATGGGGGTGGGTGGGGGGAAAGGATCACCAATACACAAGAATATTGGGATTCTTCTGTAATTCAGTGAGGTCAGAGTTTAGACTGTGGGATAGACGGGGCATGGAGGTGGGATATGGTGAGGCAGAAGAACAGTGTAAACATGTGAGCACTCCTAAAACAGCATCAAGATCCATTTGGAATGCTTGTATCTTCCAGATTTCACCCAATCACATCTGCAGGCATTTTTCCTCTAGGGGGTTGCCTGTGATCCAGGACATAGACATTGTCCTCTACTGAAGACCTGACAGATCCTAGGAGATGTTCACTGAGACCTTCTCAGTTCCCTCCCTCCCATCATTCTCATCTCTTTCTCTCACCGAGAGAAGAGGAAATAGACAATTTCCCAACTGTCTTAGGAAAATGAAATTTGGAGATTGGAGGCTTTAGGTCTTTAGAGTATTTCAGACTTTCTAAATTCTGTTGGAGGACATTAAACACTGAGTGAAAGTTGAAGCTAGGCTTCTCAAACATTGGTGCATACACATGTTCCTCACCACAAACCAAAGATTCTGTGATGTTGACAGTTGTTGCTTTGCTTTAATGAGTTCTGAAGATAATTTGACATTTTCTACACATAAGAGAAGTGAATGTGACCTGAGTAAAAAGAATTTCAACATAAGAAAATTATGTTATTTATTTTATTGGCATTTATTCAGCAAACATATCCATTTCTTACTACGCACATTAACCCTTTAGTAAGACCTGCAGAAGGCTCATGAAACCAGTTTTAATAAACTGCATGTGCCTTTGAAAAGTGTTTTATATGACATCTGTTTTCATTCACACACACAGAGTATTATTTCATCATGATGTATGCTCTGTGGTATTGTTTTAGAAATCTATTACCCACAGATCACCAGAGGACCTCTTGTCCTGTCATCCTTGGGATCACAAACATTTTCCATGTGAGTAAATCTATCAAGCTGAATCTTCCTGGAAAGATAGCTATTATTTACAAATCAAAGAAATCATTCTTACCTTTGCCAATCAGTGGCTATTTTATAGTGAAAATATGGAACAGGTCATTAGCTTGCATATAAAACATCTCAGCAAAGAGAATAATTTAATCTCTGTTGTTGGTTTTTAAAATCCACATTTTCTAAGATATATTGAGTTGGGGGGGGTGACTCATAGGGGGCTGAGTCAGTAAAACTCTTGCTACATGAACATCAAGAATGGATTTCAGATCCCTAGCACCCACATAAAAGACTGGTTACTGGGAAGATCTGGGGAGGCAGAGAGAGGGGGATCCCCAGGGCCCACTGGCCAGCAAGTCTAACCAAATTAGTGAGTCCAAGGTTCAATGTTTCACAATAGATGAGAGATTGAGGAACATACCTGATGTCAACCTCTGGCCTCTACCTGCTTGTGCACGCACACACACAAGCACATGAACGCAATTGCACACAACTGGGGAAAAATTCAGCTCTGTATCCAAGGCCTTTAAAACAATGAAGCCAAAATTAATCAAGCAAGAAATAGGTTTGTGTTACAATTCTCCACATTTCTCCCACCATGGCAGTGTATACCCAGAGCACTTCTTGTTCATCCGTGAGGTGTCAAAAGGGCTATGGTTTTCTTGAGTGACATGGTGCTGGGGATGTACCTGCCAGAAAGAGGAACAGATGCTGGGTTCTGTTGGAAACTGTTGCATGCCCATTATTGCCAAGAGACAGACACAGAGAAAGAAAGGGAGAGAGAGAGAGAGAGAGAGAGAGAGAGAGAGAGAGAGAGAGAGAGAGAGAGAGAGAGAAGGAGGGAGAGAGAGAGAGGAGAGAGAGAGAGAAAGAGAGAGAGAACCTTCCTAATCCCTGAGTTTCTAAGATGGGCAGCATCTTCTTGGAGATACTTCCAGACAGAATGTCCCTCCTGGGGTGGAGAGATGACTTAGTGGTTAAGGCCTTTGCCTGCTAAGCAGAAGGACCTGAGTTCAATTCCCCATGCCCATGTAAAGCCAGATGCACAAGGTAGCATATGTGTCTGGAGTTCATATGCAGTGATGGAGGCCCTGATGTGCCAATTCTCAGTCTCTCTCTCTTTCTCTGCCTCTTTCTCATTCTCTCTCAAATAGATAAATAAATTAAATTTAAAAAAATGTCGCTCCTAAAAGATGCGGCAGCAGAAAGGGCTGGAGGCAGCTTGGTGTTCCCAGAGAACTCAGAAATAATTTTAAAACAAAAACCAACAAATCACTCAGCAAAGCAAGAAATTAAAGATGTGATTTTGAGCTTAATCTAAAGTAGAAGGTAGTCAGTGTCTCGGGATCATCATTTCTGAATGGTAAATTTCCTCAGCTCAAATTAAAGTTGCTTAAAAATATGATCAGTTCCAAAGCTTATTTTTTTCCACTAACATTAGCCTTTCAATTTTGAGCTATTTTTATTCATCCATGTATTATGTTATTAAAATTTTTGTTAGTGCTATTTCCCAGAAAAAATCAAATGAGTGGAGACACAGTGAAGCGACATGGAGAGAGGCTAGCAATTTGGACCACTGGTCTCGCCGCCTTTCACACTGGCAAGCCAGAGGTGGTGGTTGCAATAAACCTGTATTGCTAAGCTTCTTCTCTGGGAGGAGAACAGATGAACCCCAAAGCCCACTGTGGTTCCTATAAGCTCTTGTGCAGGCACAGGGAGGTCACCACCTAACCCAAAACCCAACAAAGGGTGTTTATGTCCTGGTTGTCCTCAACTTGGGGAGAGGGTGATGTCTGTGCTCCATGGACTGTGATGGATACTGTCAGCATTTAGAGGACGGATAGGGTGGTAAATCTTGGTTGTCCACTTGACTGGATCAAGAATCATCTAGAAAGCAAATCTCTGGGCACTTCTGTGAGGAAGTTTCTAGATTAAATATCTTGAGGTGTGATGTCCCACCTTAACTGTGCGTGGTACCATCCCACAGACTGAAGTCCTGGACTTAGTGACAAAAAGGGAGAAATTGAACTGAGTACCAGTGTTCATCCCTCTCTGCTTCCTGAACATGGATGCAACGTGACCTTCCACACTGTAATGGACTGTCATCCTGTCAAACTGTGAGCCAAAACAAACTTTTCTTTCCTTAAGTTGCTTTTGTCGGGCATTTGGTTATAACAATGAGAAAAGTAAGTAATGCAGGAGGCTGACTTCTTTCTCTCACATCATCTACATGGCAAATTTCATACATGAGGATTCTCTCTGGATCCAACAGTGTCTAGGGGGGTTTTAGCTGTCCAGCAATGACAATAACAACACCACGACAATGCCAGGCATCGGGGCCAAAGCTGCAGAACGTTCCCTGAATAGCAGTGAATCTTGACCACATGCATTTCACAGCTCCATTTTCTTTTGTATTTTGAGCATGAAAAATTACTTCTTTTGACCACTTCCCACATCTACCTCCAGTGTTCACCTTAGGTCCCAGTTTCAGAGGAAAACCACCACCACCTTTGCATGCTGATTCCTGCCTGGGGTTTCCAATCTGCTAGCTCAGCTCGCACTGTACCACAGCCACGGAAATGAAGTCAGTCTGCACTGAGGGGCCAGCTGGGTTCCTGTGTGGAACGATATCTGCATGGACTGGAAAAAGTAGACAGAGTCCAGATCACAATCCCAGCCCCACCCCTGATGATTGAGCCCACCTTGGGAAAGTGAGTTAACCTCAGGAAGGGAACATCTTACGCTATCCCAAGTGCAAATATTCCAGATTGTTCCAGGGATGAGAAGCCATGTCTAATGGCTGAAATCAATCAGGTTTATGACATAAGACATTAGTCATCCTGCATATCCTGTGTGCCAATTTGCTGTTCCGTACAGTTCAGGTAAACAGGAAACATGGCAACTGTTACATTGCTGTCCAATGAAGGGAACAAAAGGAATCGTCCACCATGAAGGACTCCCTGCTGGGGTCAAGGGGCGATTCTAAGGAAATGTGTTCTCCAGTCCAGGCTGTGCCCGGTTGAGGGACTCAGGGCCTCTCACTGAGCTCAGTGTCCTCCCGTGTTTATGCAGGGACAGAGTTGGATTAGATGCTGTTCAGGCTGTTTCCAGTGACTGGTGGTGGAATGGACAAAATTGCGAAAATCCTGGCATAAGTCATGTGCCATGGTCATTGGTTAACAAGGGAAGAGGGAGGCTCTCAGAGGGCGTGGGAGAGCAAGCTATCGTGTGTGAGTGTGTGTGCTGTGTGCTCGTGGGAACATGTACCTGTGCATTTTGGAGCAGGGGAAGAGTTCTTTCTAGAAGGATCTGAGAGATGATCTGATCAAGCAAAATCACAGTGTAGCCTAGCTGGCCATTAACTAGGAAGCACATGAGTGGAATGGAGGAATCCAGCCAGGCTCCCAGGGTCCCTTTGTCCAGTTCTTGGTGCTCACTGCTGATAAAGCTCATGGAACCTTGAGCAAGAGCAGAACCAGGGCATTAGCAGGCTTAAAGCTCATTGCTGTTATTTTAGAAAAGTTATTTTTTCCTTTAGTGAACAGAAGTTTCATGCATCAAGTCTTCCCTGGAGATACAAGAGGATTCTTACATATTTACGTATTATTTTTCTATTACAGAAAATATAAACCCAGAAGAAATGTGAAAGAGAAGGACGTATTTAGGTCCTGCTGAAATTGTCTCCATCCAACACCACTGGGAATGTGAGTGAGGCTTTATCTTCAATCTTTGCATGCTCAGGGAAATGACTCATTACTTCTGAGTTCTCTCCTTTCACTGTTAAAAAGAAAAGACAAAAAATGGTGACGCAGTTCAAGGAGCTCACCCAGTTAACACCTTTCTGGCTTCTCTGTGGCTTAGTTAGTGACCCTGCCCTTTGCTTCCCCTCCTGACTGGGATGAGCCCTTGAAGATGGATCACAGAGACTTTCTCCTCAAGGATTTGGCTTTCTTAAAGGTGAGGGCATCTCATCAAAAAGAAAGAAACACAAAAGGTGACATGCTATTAAGCCAATTCACACACTGCTTTTCTGTCCACCTACCTGAAGTGAAGTTTCTTTTCACACAAGACCAGGAGACTGTCTGGCATGATGAGAAGGCAAGCACATTGTTGTGATATCCTTGGGAAAATGTCCCTGAAATGGGTCAGCCCTTCTATTTCAGAGCTGTGCTCATCTGAAGATATTAAAGGATGCTATAAATAAGTGCACAGTGTGCCCTTGGAGGATTTGGCCCAGCCAGTCTGCCTTTGAGAAGGCCTTTGGATATTAACCATGAAGCTGGAGACATAAGATCCACCTACAACTTTCTCAAGGAGCAATGCAAGCACTTTGGGAAGTTTGCATCACTCACTGCCCCACAGGCCTTTGTCAACAAGGCAGAATGCATACACATGAGTAGTTCCTGGAAGGGCACTATGAGGATGGCAGAGAGTGGGATGTAGGCTTAAGACTTCATACTGAATGCTCAGAAGATGCAGTGCCAACCTTTGTGAGGAAACACTCTTTAACCCTGACTTTCAGTTCTAAGCATTGTTGTCCATTTGACTGTAAAGTACAATGATGTTTCAGAATCAACTGGCTGTCAATCAAGACCTCCTCTCCCTCAGGACTGGGGCTATAGGCATGTGTGGTTATGTGGTTGCTGGTGAATTGAACTGCAGCCTTCTGAGGCTCTCACACTTGTGTGGCAAGCACTTCTACCCACTGAGCCATCTCCCCAGCCCTGGACAGGACACTTTTACAAGCGCCTGAGAGGTACTTTTCCATTTTAATATTAAGTTTATGACTCAGGATTAATAACTCCTGAAGGTTACAGATGTGGTAAGAGGAAGATTCTGTCATGTATCTGAGCACGTCAAAATACAATAGATAACTAATGAAAAAAAAAATTCAACCAAGCCAGGCATGGTAGTACATGCTTTTAATCCCAGCCCTAGAGAGGCAGAGGTAGGAGGATCACAGTGAGTTGGAGGCCAGCCTGAGACTACATAGTGAATTCCAAGTTAGCCTGGCTAGTGCAAGACACTACCTTGAAAAATCAAAATCAAAACAAAACCAACAAACAAAAAATGATCGACCAAACCTATAGACAACCAAACTGCATGACAGAGCCCACTGAACCCAGGCATGAATTCAGCAAGTGAGTCCAACTCCCAAGAAAGCCTCCTTCATAGCTGATGACATGATCACCAAGGGTGCTTTCCCAAGGGCGCAGCTTTGATTCTAGGTAGTTCTTCAAAGTCTGTTCGCTCTCTTCCCCTTGATGTTCACAGAATCCCTCCTAGAGGCTCACATCCTGTTGGCCTCCTGCTGACATTACTGGGTTTGCCCCCCTTCACTCTGCATGCCTGGGCTCAGGGTTATATCTTTTCAATAATAACTGAAATCTACAGAAACACACGGGTTTTTCACATGGTCAAGAAATGTTTTTGACTTCTCAGCAGCAAATAAAATGTCAGGAGATCAACATAAGCCAGGAATCCCAGTGTTCCACTATTACCAACTTGCCATGGGGACAGTGTTTTATGCTTGCCCATCTTTTTTGATGAAGGGATAACTAATCTCTAGATATGATTAGGGCACTGTGACCATGAGGTCAGTAATTGCTTGGTGAATGAATGAGCCTCACATTTCAGGGTCTTCTGCATGTAGTTAGCTCAGCCTGGTGTGTCTCATCAGCTCTTCTCACACAATAATTCACTACAACTCAGTAGTTCAGAAACATTTTCTAGGGCAGGAGAGATGGCTTAGTGGTTTAAGGCACTTATGCAAAGCCAGATGGCTGGGCGTTGAGCGTTGATTCTCCAGTACCGATGGAAAACCAGATGCACAAAGTGGCTCATGCATCTGGACTTTGTAAAAGCAGAAGGTCCTGTTGCTCTCTCTCTCTCTCTCTCTCTCTCTCTCTCTCTCTCTCTCTCTCTCAAACAAGCAAATAAATATTTAGCAAAAAATAAAGAAAAATAATTAGCCAGGAAAACATAAGAACTTCCACTTATTTTTGTCTTTCAATCTTCTATGTTCTGAGTCTTTATAATTACCAGAGAATATGGAAAACATAAGGTCTGTGTACATAGACCATAAAAGAATAAAATATTGGACAGTGATAAGCTAGAAAATATTTAACATTTGGCTCTCTGAAAAAAAACACAACTAACTTTGCTGATATAAAATATCTGCAGTGAACAATTTACAAGTAATAAAGCATACAATAGTTTTCATTGAAAATTCTACAGGCGATTGTTTCTCACAATATGCTTTTGTTGACTTTTGCCAAACTCTTACATCCATAGACAAAATGTGGTTTCAATCAACAGACAAGTATAGTTCCAATATGAATGTCAGTTGATATCTTTATTTACCTCAACAAATAATAAGAAGGCAAAACAGGGCTGGAGAGATGACTCAGCGGTTAAGGCACTTGCCTCCAGTGCCTAAGGCTCCTGGTTCAGTTCCCCAGGACCCACATATGCCAGACCCACAAGGTGTTGGCCCTGGTGTGCTCTCTCTCTCTCTCTCTCTCTCTCTCTCTCTCTCTCTCTCTGTATCTATCTCTCTGCTTGAAAATGAATAAAGAAAATATTTTTTAAAAAAGAAGGCAAAACAACAGGGGAATGTATCAGAATTTCATTCATTTGTTCTTGATGTGAGCGCTTTCTTTGCTGAATGGATAATTGTTCTCAAATGCTAAATGAATATTTACTCAATACATTGCTAGTTCATAGTGCTTCAGTTATGGACAACACACACATTTAAGTTTAATCTATATTAAGATTTTTCCATAATTTTTTATAAATCTTGAGAACCAATAAACCAATAACTGAAGCCCTAGGTTACATGACATTTTCCAATTTTTATAGTGCAAACACCATGGTTGATTTCAAGCTACCAACATACTGTTGCCAAAGGCTGACATTGCACCAGAGATGACCTATAACACATCACTGCATAGCAAAACTTACATGCAGTTGTAACAGACATAAATCAATTCAAGTGCACAGATACTGATAAAATATGGCACAATAATTAGACATTAATAGGCTTTGAATATTAATTCCATTTGTATTAAATATAATTGAATTTTAAGTAAATCTGATTTAATTTTCAGTGACAATTGTATTTGAAAATCAGCTTGCAAAATTCCTGAACCTTATTTAAAAATTGCCCCCTGGAACTGGTACAGGCTACCTCCAGTAAACTTGGAACTGAACTTGAGGTTGCAGGACAAAAGTAGATTTAGTTTATTTCAAAGTATCAATTCCAAACTTGACTTTGTTTTCTTTTCTAGCTTCTATTTTTTTCACTTGTTGAATTCCAAATAAGAATTCTGTGGCAGACATTGAGGGCATCCCACTCCCTACCCAATCTTTCTAGAAACATGGACACTTGAAATTTGTTATATGAAAAAATACAAATATTATACTTTGCAAATAGGCTCAAGGAAGTAAGTTAACTTATTCAATTAATAATCTCCAAATCTTGTGCAATGGACTATATCAATGTATTAGAATAGTGGAAGAAATTCAGTTAGAATCAATGAAATTAGGGTATAAATAGGTCATTTAAAGAAAAAATTTCTAACCCAGGCTCAGAAAATGAAATGCCACATGTTCTCTATCATAGGCAATCTTAGCTTAAAGGTTTTAGATTTGTGTGTGAGTTGGAGTAAGATTCAGCAGTACAGGCCAAACAGCTAGAAAGAGGCCATGAGGGAGGGAGGGAGGGAGGGAAGGAGGGAGGGAGGGAGGGACGGAAGGAAGGATGAGAGGTGAAGGCTTAAGGAGAGGTTGTAGTAGTTATGTTAGTAGAGGGTAAAAATACTGAGGATGGATCCATCAAAGTGGTGTCATGGGAGGGGGTGGAGGAAAAGTTAACCAAAATAAAAGATGCTGTGAATGAGCCATTTGGAAATGTTGTATTCAGCTGCATGTTGCTGGGATGAACACTTAACAGGCACAGTTTATGGGAGGAATGGGTTCATTCTATGCTCTCAGATCCAGGGGAAGGTCCACCAATGACAGAAGCAGCTGTTTACTTCTATAGATTCAAGCATAGAGAAGCAACATCAGCCAGCAAACCCCAACACCAGTAAGCACAAAACACCAGTGCTCCCACTGCTCTCTTCACACTTTTGTGTTGGAATCAAGATCTGCCCCCAAACACACCTTAGGGCTGGACCCCAGCATCTGCACCCAGTAACACCTCCTCCAGCATGCTGCTGGAAAGTTAATCAGGAAGCTTAACCTAATTAAAAATCACCGAGGATGTGGGTGACATAGATGGTCATACCCTATTGCTGAAGACACCACACGCTTAGGCTACAGGATGCTGAGAAGTCACGTTGGAGGTGCGCTGGAAGCATTCTCCCTGGTGACTAGCTGTCATGGTGCTGAGCAGCGCTATGGGGTCTGTAGGAGGAGAAAAGTCATCAATACTCCTGACCAGCAATGGACCCTGGAGGCTTTACAGCTGGTCAGCCAGGTAAAATGTGCCAACTGCTACAACAGTGCCATATCTGTATGGGGAAACCAGATACTCTTTGATTGGATGTGAAGCTTGGTCCATGGGAGGAAGTTCATGCCTGGTACCGAAGACCTATCAAAAGATGATGGCCGGGAAATCATGCAGCTAAATGTAGTGTGCCCACCAAACCGCTCTCTAAATGCCTATGTTTATGCACATAAATGTATGCTACTCTCGCTTTTTCAGACAGTGGGACCACGAAGAATATTCAAACTCATAACAGGTTTGAGAAGAAGTGACACTGGAGTGTTCAGCTCTAAGTGATACATCCTTATCACACCCACCAAGGTTCAGGGACCACTGTGGAAGAAAGAAGTGACAGAAATAATGTAAGAGTCAAAGGATGAGAAGAATGATTTGGGACACTAAGTGGACATTGCATTCATGATCTCACAGTATTAATTAAATTATTTCAATGACAATAGCATAATTTAATACTTGGCTTGAAATCTCATGCAGATGCTGCCTTAGGAATTCAATAAATAAACCAGAAGATGCTAAACATTTAAAAACAGATAAGAGATGCTAGATATTTTACTGAATTTAATTCAATATAGACATTACACATGGAATTTTTACAAACTTGCTTTTAGGCGAGTAATGAAGTTATGGAAATGCAGATACAACAAATGACTAGTGTGCAATTTGTTGTTTCGAGTATTTGCCACAAGCATTTAAATTATTTTATTTTTTTACCATTTTGTCTTTATAAAATGTATCTATTCCACATATCTTAAAGTGGTAAAAAGGAGATAACTGGAAAAACTTCATCCTAATAATTCAACAGATTAGTTGACTAAATTCCCAAGGAAACCACAAATTACCAAGTCACTCAAGAAAAAAAGGGCACCATGACTCTCCCCCTGTTTACTGAATACATTCATCCATAGTGCAAAACTTTCTCACAATCTTTGCTCTAGTGCCATGTAATTTAATTCATGGATCATACCAAATTGCTAAGGACACAGTCAATCTACAATCAACATCAGAAAATGAAAGCAAAAGGAATAATTTCCAAATCACTATTCTGGCACCAAAATGAGACAAAGACCTAGGGGAAATTATAACACACCCATCAATATGTCTTCTGAATTTTTGTGCAAACATTCTTAACAAAATCTTCGCCCATTAAATAGCCCTGGTGCAATGATAGTATGTCTCTTTGGGGAGAAACCAATAGCTCTGATTGGATTTGAGGCCTGTGCCATGGGAGGCAGTTTATGGCTAGCACTGAAAACCTACTTAAAATCCTGTGACTGGGGAGGTCACAAGCCCTAAAGGAAACTACTTCTGTTGTCTGGTTGAAGGAATGTATTATGATCACCAAACTGCCCTCTGAACTCTTTTGTTTATGCTCATATACTCTCATTGTTAGTTAGAGAAACTTCGCTTTTCAGATGATGGGGTGACTCAAAAATGTCCAAAGTGCTGAGAAGAAGCAACATTGCTGTGTTCAGCCCTGAGGCATCTCTATCACACCCTCCAGGGCTCAGTGACCACTGTGCAAGAGGTGACAGAAAGAATGTAAGAACCAAAAGGACTGCTTATAATGCTGTCATCCAGACACAAAGTGGCCTTGATACTCATGACCTTAAAGTTTCTGACACTACCTACACATGAGCTACATAAGAGGAGAGAAAAAAATAATGGCATCAAAATAGAAGAGAGACTATTGGAAAGAAGAAGGCATTCGGTGGAGGGGTGCTTTGGGAGAGGGAAAAGAGAAGCATTGGGAGAGGCTAATGATCATGGCATATTTTCTATATTTATGAAAATTGTCAATAAAAAGTTTTAAAAGAACCATACATCCCATATCACAATTAATGGGTAAAGACCTAATGTGTTCCCCTTAAGATTTGGAATAAGGAAAGGATTATTTTTTTCCAGTTTTATTTAGCACTTGAACACTTTAGGAAAGCAAACAGAAATGCCTACCAGCATCTAAATTGGAAAGGAGGAAGAAAATTTGTCTCAGGGCAGAACATGGTAAGGCCATCTCTGCAGAAAAGTCAATGAATCTGCACTAAAAGCTACTAACAAATGAGTTTAGCAGAGTTGCAGGGCATGAGGATAAATTGTATTTCCACATTTCAGCTATGGTCATCAGTAGTTGAAATAGTACAAATCAATTCTAGTTACTAAACATGACATCAAAGGCTATAAAAATACTTAGGGAAAATCTGTGGGGAAACAACATGGGCTGAATAACAAACCATAGACAACACTGCAGAAGAAGGAGGTGGGTCTCCATTGAGAAAGACCATATTCATGGAACAGGCACCTAAGCATCGTTAAAATGAGGAATTTACTGAATCAGTCACCAGGTTCAATGAAATTGCACCCAAAATTTCACAGAGTGTCTCTTGTAGAAATGGACAGGTTGATTGGAAAGTTAACCTAGAGAAGCAAAAGTCCTTAGTCCATCCTAACAAATTGCAAAGAACAAAGTTATAGGAGACAGACAAAGGAATTCCAAAACGTACAAGCTATGGTAAACATGATAGTATGTTGATAAGATATAAAAACATATTAAATTAATGGAATAAATCCAGAAACAGAGCAATAGATAGACAGCCAACTAATTTTTAATAAAGGGTAAAGGCAGTTCAGTGGAGGAAAATCTTTCGTACTAATCAAGATGGAAGAGTTGAATGCTCATATGTAGAAAACTACACTTATCAATACTTCTCGCCATGTAAAACTCAACACAGAACAGATCATAGACTTAAAGTAAAACCTCAAACTGTGACACATGAGATGAAATTTTATAACCCAAGGTTTGACAAGAATGTCTTAGATAAAATCAAAAGCATGCTCCATGAAAGAAAACGGCCACCCAATTCTTGATAAAAATCAATACCTTATTCTTAAAAAGATATTATTATAATAATGAGAAGATAAAGTATAGGTTGGGAGAAGTGTTTGCAAGTTAAATGCCTGGATATTATAACATAGTAATATAATCAATAACAAAAACCCCAGCAGCTCTATCTTTAATACTTGTCAAAGAGTTTACCATATATAGATATGCAGTACATGTGGCTGACAGGTAAGGACCTCAAAAAATGCTGGATATCTTTAGGTAAATTGAATACAAATTAATATGTCAATGAAATTCTGCTGTGTACACAGAGAATGTTAGCAAGCGTCTTAAGCACTGAGCCATCTCTCCAGACCCCCCCATCCTATTTTCCAAGATAGGGTCTCGCTCTAGCCCAGGCTGACTTGGAATTCACTATGTAGCTCAGGCTGGCCTCAAACTCACAGTGATCCTCCTACATTTGCCTCCAGAGTGCTGGGTATGGGCGCAGAGACTAAGAGTTAAAATTACTGACCGTAGCATCTACTGGTATAGATGTGGAATAACTGGAGCTTTCATATACTGCTGGTGTGAATATAAAGTGGCTCAGCCATCTTGAAAATCCCTTTGACTATTTATAAAACAGTTAATCCTCTTACCACATAACCTACCCATTTAATTGCTAGGTATCATTCCCTAGAAAAATGAACAAGCGTGTTCATATAAAGCCTTGCACAGGATTGATAATCCAAACAGCCATCTAGAGGCGAATAAATGAATACTGTGTGGGAGGGGTGAGAGCTCAGAAGTTAAAGTACTTGCTTGCAAAGCCTGCTGGCCTGAGTTCAATTCCCCAGGACCCATATAATGCCAAATGCACAAAATGGCACATGCGTCTGGAGTTTGTTTGCAGTGGCAAGAGGTTCTGGTGCATCCATGTTCTCTCTCTCTCTCTCTCTCTCTCTCTCTCTCTCTCTCTCTCTCTCTCTCTCTCTGGATGACTTTCTCTTGTGCACACACAACAAAAATTTTTTTTAAAAAAGCACCCACTGTGGTCTATCCACACAATGCAATGCCATTCAGCAGTAACAAAAATAAGCATGATATGTGAATGCATTTCACAAATAAATGAAATCAATGTACCAAGTCATAGAAGCAAGATGACCATGTTGTAGGATTATATTAATGTGATTTCCCAGAAAATCACAGGTAATGTGTAATGATACAAAACAGATCAGAGGTTCCTGGTAATTGAGGACAGGGCTGGACAACAGGAAGGATTTCCAAAAGGGCTCAGTGACACTTTTAGAAATGATGGACATGCTTATTAACTGGATTGTACTATGATGAGCGATTCCACTGTTTATGGACTTGTACACAGTAGTCACACATTACTCCTTAGTACAGTAAGCAAAATAAGCGAGCAAATAAGGGACAACATAAATTTAATCTCTGAGCAAGCCTTCTTCAACTACCAAAAGGAAAATTTAGCTCTCTGAATTTCTCTGGTATCAGTTATTTCAATGTCTCTCTTCTCTTTTGTATTGAGTTACATAGCTAATTTTAGTTTTTACCTGGCAACTAGCAAACAGTGCTTTGTAACTAAAATAAAGGAAGGTTTGAATGAATTTATGTGGCCCTGTGGGACACAGTCAAGCTTCCATTGCAGAAATGAAAAAATGGCTGAGAGGGAATAGAGTAACTTTTTCAAATATATTCGAAGCACTTCTGCATTCCAATTTTTCATTCAAGCACTGTTTGCTAGTTAGTGCATCAGCAGCAGGGACAAGTGCTTCTGGATTCTTCTTTGTAGCCTGAAGTGAGGCCTAGCCTGCTGGGTCTGCAGTGGGGACAATGGCACTTTGCTGACACACTATACCTCTGTGCACCGAGTGAAAGGGTTCTCCTTGCTTTCATTGCTTGAAATTATCATTACACACTGTTTCTGGGTCTCAGCACAATTTGCCTCTGAGATGAATTAGTTAATATACATGAACCACATTGAAGATGGAAACCACTCTACCAGTACAACGTCTACATCCTAATGATGATTGTTATATTTCCTGGAGGTACCAATCCAGAATTCTCCATTGGAAGGGGCAGCCTCCTTGCTGACTGATGGCAGGATTCCTGGATCCAGAGTGCCCTTGACAAGTGCCTGGAGCAGCTCTGCTTGGAAGCTCAGGACACCCAGTGCCTTGGGAAGCAGGCTTCCCCCCAGGCCCCACGCTGTCAAGGCTCACACTGACATCTGGCCCCCAGTTGGCTCAGTTTCCATGAACACAGGTGAAGAGCTTGCTTGGTAGAAGCCCTATTCAGCATCTAATAGAGATCTAACTCTTTCCTTCTGACATTACACTAAAATCTCCCCTTGTTTGGTTATTGAAATGAGCCCAACACCAGAAACCCAGGGTTGGGGGGGCACTTGTCTTGTGTCCATTTCATATGGATTTGTCTTGCTAGCTGCTAACTTGACTCTTTAAGGGCAATCTCTTTGTTCAGGGATGCACCAGGACGATTACCCTCAATGGTCCCCTACTGGAGCAAGGAAAAAAAAAAAAAGAATTCTGTTTAATGTCCCTTTCTACTTGGTGAAGTCCTCTAGGCTCTAGCTTACTGCCCATGGCCTAGTTAGTTCATGGAATTCACTTTCAGAATAAACTTGAAGCCCTGAGTGCTTTGGAAGCAGAAGTACCATCACAGTGTTATTGAACTCTGGTTCAGCCTCTTGGCCACTATTAAGACAGTTATAGGTATATATTTTAAAGACCTCCCATTGGGCCTCATGTAAGAGAGCATGCAAGGTCCATTTCATAAGAGGGGGCTTATGAACATCCACTATAGCCAGCTGAAGCTGCCAGGGACATAGACCTTTCACCCATATTTGTCTCTCAAGATCCTGACCAGAGCCCTGGGGCCCCCTTCACCAGTAAGCTGCCTTCAAGGATGCTCCGTATGAGTTCTCTGCTGGCACACTCTGGGAAAGCCCTTTGAAGACAAAGTATGAGTCATACTTAATCGTCATGATTCATAAGCCAACTTCAGAGACCAGGCTCCCTTTTAGACCTATTTTCCCTTTAGACTGAGTCGGCCAATAGGTAATTTGTAAATTGCAGGACTCAGTAAGGTGTGACTCTAAAGACAGGACAATTAATACATTATTTTTTTTTAAGCAGGTGAATCTACTCAGTTCTCCAAATGTATTACGCATATGAGACAATCATTTAACTTCTTCCCTCAGGGTTACAGAGAATGAAAATCCATTATCTCCTTTCCTGTTCTGTTCTGTGGGGCTTCAAAGCCATGGTTGCATGAATCCTCTGCTGCCCATCCTGTGGACAAAGTGAAAACACGCCTCATCTGTGCTCATGTTCTGATGTCTTTGCATCAGGCATCACCGCTCTTCTGAATGTCAATCAAAATGAACCCCAAAAGGAACCCATAGGAATCCCTTTGGTTCTCTGAGTTTATTCAGCCTGCTTCTTTCCCCTCATTCTAATGCTCATGTCTCTACCTCTTGAGCTTCTTGGATTTTGTATACAATACAGTGTTATCCACTCAACTGTGCTCCCTCAAAACCGATATACGGAAGCACTAACTCCCAGCCTCTTCCAATGTGAACTTATTTGGAAATTGAGTTGTTGCAGGTATAGTTAGCATACTTGGGGTCACCCTGGAATAGGAGGGGCTCCTCATCTAATGTGTTTGGTGTCCTTGTTAGAACATCCATCAGGAGATACAAACATACCCAGGAGACTCTGTGATGTTACGACAAAACTCAAGACTAAAGTGGTACATCTGTAAGATGCCAAAAGACTGACAGCAAGCCATCAGAAAGGTCAAGAAAGGAGTCCTATAGGGTCCAGAGGGACAGTGGCTCCCAAGCCACCATGATTTCAGACTTGCATTTTCTAAGACTGTAGGTGACACATTTCTGTTGTTTTTAGCCATTCAGCATTTTATATATTATTATTAAATATTATATTATTTTACACACACAGACATATATATATATATATATATATATAATGTAAAATCAGCTGAGTCATACTGACACATAGACCTAAGGCAGACAAGCTATATAGTCTAAGGCTAGAGCTGAGGTAAGGATGGTGCTGAGCAGCTAAATCTATAGCTAAAGTTCAAATAGCATCTAAAGTTCCCCATCTTTGTGAAAGATCCATCTTGAAACTGTGTCTTTACTAAGAGACTTGAGGACTTCAAACAGAACAGAAAGGCTTACCTTTCAGAGTCTTGACAGTAAAATCTATCTCCCTTAGACAAACATCTGGTACTTGACCATTTTCAAAGGTCCACAGTGTACAAAATGCTAGTAAACCAGGACCCCAAATCACCCAGTAAACAGTACAGGCCATACCTGCAGCATGTGTCTAAGAGTTCTGCTTTGGGATCGACAGAATCATGTCCTGGGCTGGAGGGTTCAGACACAAAATAGGTAGCAAAGGGGAATCATTAAAGTTTGTCATGGGGTGGCCCATGGAATCAAGCAAAGCTCCCGGGAAGAAGGCATGCTCTATAGGAGACAGAGACTTGAAGATGTAGATGAGGGAAGAATATTCCAGGTGTGGAGACCACTCACAGACCACTCACATAAAAACATGAAGGCAGAAATGGAATGTCAGAGATCCTTCAGTTGAAAACTCAGCTCTTTAGAATAGCGGGTCCAACAAAGCAGAGTAAAATCAAGGGGTGAAGCTTAAGAACTTTCTTTCCCTCTAGCTTGGCCAACTCTTTTTTTTTTTTTCAGGGCAAATCTCAAATTTTTATTCCAGTATCCAACCTATATATAACCCAAGGATGCATTGTATAGTCTTATCTCTTTCACAAGGAAGCTCAGCAAGCAGGAACAAAGCTTATTAGCATTCACAAACAGGATTAAGGCTATCAGCCATCACCCCTGCCTCCTGGGGGCAGAGACATGCTTGGATCAAAGGCTCTATGCCATCACACCTGTGCTAGGCCCAAAGGTGTGTGTGCCACCTCATCCAGCCTCATATTATATTCTCTTTTTTTTTTCATGGTAATCAGTTTTTTATTTTGTAAAATTTAAAATAAATACTAGACTGTAGTAGTAAGAATTGGAGCCTAGGTAGCTGGAGAAATCTTTTGTTAGTAGCTTCAAAGTCTGAATTTTGTAGCTGGTGTGGTATAAGACTTCATGACTACCACCACTCCTCTTTCCCATGGGATACTCAATTTCCATCTTTTTTATTACTTTTTTATAATTTTTTTATTGTCCATAATGAGTTAAATTATTTAGTGGGCCAACAATGAGTTGTTATCCCCAATTCCCCAAGCTCCCCCTCCCCATCCCCAATCAGCTGGATATCCTCCTCCATGGGCCGTCTGGATCAGTCCTTGTGGCAGGGGACCATGGATAGCCCAGTCTTCAGCCGGGTTCTCATGACCCAAGTGTGTTGTTACTGAGGGGTACCATGCCTCTGGATAGTCTCCCCCACCACAGCTCTCACAATCTTTCTGCCCCCCTCTTCCGCTCAGTTCCCTGAGTCATGGTGGGTGAGTATTAAGGCTGCTTTAATGTTGTGAGCTTAGGGGTTTTTGTGTTGAAAATCGTTGGTTTCTGTCTCACTGACTTATCCTGTGTTGATTGAATGTCTGTAGCTATGGGTCCCTCGTTCCTCCCGTCATTCTCTGCGGGGTTCCATATGGAGCCTCCATGATATGACTGTGGTGGCTCATCTCTTGCCAGGATCTCAGCTATCTGCCTAAGGTCGGTTGGTAGGGTTAGATGGGCCACAGCTCTTACACTGCATCCTGAAAAATACAAACACAATCTCCATCGGAGAGTGAGATCAGTATAAGTTAACAAATATACACAATTCTGGATTACCTAGATTCTATTTTTAGTAGCCTCCCCGTCAATCACTCCCATAGTGCATCTTGTCTTGGGAGCCAAGAGTATGGGATCCAGTGCATATTGCCCTGAATCCCCAGTTCCAGTCATGGGCTCCCCCTCACTGAATGGAATATTTGGCCAAATTTAAAAGCTGTTGATTGTCTCCCCCAGGCCTAGGGTCCTCCATTGCACAAGTGCTCCTTTCTTGGTTCGCTGTTCTCTCCCAGTAAGAGGTGTGGTCAGCCTACTCATGCCACAGACTGTGTTTCATGCCAGTGGTCTCTGTTTACTCCAGCTTTCATTGATCATCTTCCCCTGGCAGCTTATATAGGGCCTTCCAGCACTGCACTAACTGCCATCTAGGGGCTGGTTACCATTCCAGACCTCGAAGGGTCTCTCGATGCTGATTGATGGCATTCTGTGGTTTCTTTGGCAACAGGATCTTGCCTCAGGCCTGGAGAGGGCATTCAAGAGCTTGACAGAATTCTGTCTTGTTTTTGGAACCTCATGGGTCACTTTGGTCAACAGCTCAGTGAGGGAAAGAACCGGTGGCTGGGTGGCTGACTCTGAAGACATGAGACCCGCCCTTCTTTCCTCCTTCCTTCCCTCCTTCTTTCCCTCCCTCCCTCCTCCCCTTCCTTTCCTCCCTTTCTCCCTCCCTCATCTCTCTCCTACATTTCTTCCTTCTTTTTTCCTTCCCCTCCACTTCCTTCTCTCTTCCTGTCTCTGAACTTCACTTTCCAATCCATCCTTCCACTCTAACATGAAGGTCCTGATTTTCTGAGCACCTGGCCTTTGGTTGGGATAGACACACTGTTGGAGGGGCTTGCCCACAGGGTGGCACTACATATAGAAATCACTTTGCAGGATGTTCTGGGAACACAGGAATGGAAATGCAAACCCGGTGGCAATGCTTAACAGAGACGCAGGAACCATAAACATTGCTGTCATTTTGCCTCATCTATGCATGAAGCGGACGAGTCAGCAAATCAAGAAATATCCCAATCACACAGGGTATAGGTGGCAGGTTCAGGGCTCATTTGTGTTCTGTGACCTCCATGAACTATGGGGTGATTGCATCTACATAGTCTCACACAAGAATATTTTTTCAGTTGTTCTGTGGTCATGGGGTGCTATGATACAATATTTTCTTTTGAATAGAAGCTTAAAATAAAGCAAGTCTCCTCTGAAATTCTACCCCCTTTTTCCCACTGGAGGAACTTGCTTCCCTAGGGACAAGCACTTCTCACAGGGCAAGGCAGGACAGGATGGCCACAGCCCTCAGACAGCCCCTGTCCAGATTCAGCTGGCAAAGGGGACACTCCACCTCAGAGTGATGGTGGCCAGCTGAAAATACACACTAATCTAATCTTCTGGCTGTCCTGGATGAATCTGAGGAATGTGGGAGGCTAGCATGTCAGATAGGCAATTACTGGCCGGACGCAGGATTGCATAATGGGATGATGACTGGGGCTTCCTGCTTCAGCTCGAGCGCAGCCAGCGTGCCAGAAAGGATTTATCTTCCCAAGAGAAACATGCCAACTTTGGGAGGATATGAAGTAACTGTTATTATGGGAAAAAAAAGACAGGCTTAATTTGAAAATAGTCAAGGTCTCTTTCAGCCTGCTCTCTCTCTCTCTCTCTCTCTCTCTCTCTCTCTCTCTCTCTCTCTCTCTGGCTCTATTTTTTTTTACTTTTCTCTTTTTTTTTGTCTCTTGGTCTCTGGATGCCTCTTATCTCCCCAGTGTTTTGTATTTATGTTTATTTTATCTGCCTCTTTGTTTTTCCTTCATATTGTCACACCAATTTAATGTTTGCAGAAGGGCCTTGATTCAATGCATATAAAAGAAGGCACTAATTTTTATTTATTTATTTATTTATTTATTTATTTATTTTTATTGTCCATAATGAGTTACATTGTTTAGTGGGCCAACAATGAGTTGTTATCCCCAATTCCCTGTTGCCCCCCTTCCCTATCCCCAGTCAGCTGGATATCCTCCTCTGTGGGCCATCTGGATCAGTCTTTGTGGTAGGGGACCATGGATAGCCCAGTCTTCAGCTGGGTTCTCATGACCCAAGTGTGTTGTTACTGAGGGGTGCCATGCCTCTGATATTCTCCCCCACCACGGCTCTCACAATCTTTCAGCTCCCTCTTCCGCTCAGTTCCCTGAGTCGTGGTGGGTGAGTATTGAGGCTGCTTTAATGTTGTGAGCTTAGGGGTTTTTGTGTCGAGAATCGTTGGTTTCTGTCTCACTGGCTTATCCTCTGTTGATTGAATGGCTGTGGCTGTGGATCCCTTGTTCATCCCGTCATTCTCTGCAGGGTTCCCTATGGATCCTCCACGGTATGACTGTGGTGGCTCATCTCTTTAAAAGATAGCAAAATAGAAGAAGCAGTTCAGTGGAAGAGTTATGGGGAGGGAGACAAAAGAAGGTAATGTGAGGGGATTATGATCAGAACACATTAGGTGTTTGTATAAAAGTTGTCAATAAAACAACAACAGAAATGCATACTGTACATCTGAATTTATGTGGGTCCTAGGGAGTAAAACCCAGGCCATCAGGCTTTGCAATCAAGGACCTTTAACTACTGAACCATCTCTCCAGCCCTGCCCTGTGTCATTTTGATATTGCACAGATAACCTTGGCACCAGGTGAAGACTGGCAGGCCCTTGCCATGATTTGTTCTGTTTTATCAGTGAGACCCACAGGATACACATTGCAAATTCCTGACTCCTCACAGAACCTTCAGGTGGACTCTCCATGCTCTACTGCAGAGTTGTCCAAAAGTCCTGAGCTAGAAAAGAAAGACCTTGAGAATCCTTTTTGAGTTTTCATTTGAAGGAGAGATCTGAGCAGGTCTTGCTGACATTCCCTGTATGGTTCCCATGCCAGGGTAAGTCTCAGTACCAGGCAGCTTGCCAGCATTCACTGCTACCACCAGAGCCATGCCTTCCTTTTTTCTCCTTCTTTCATCTCCTCTTCCATCTATCCTTCCTATTCAACCCTACCTTTCCTTTTTTCCTTTCTCTTTCTCTTCTTTTAAAACATATTTTATTTATTCATGAGAGACAGGGAGGGAGAAAATAGAGAGTATGGGTGTGCCAGGGTCTCTTGCTTCTGCCAACTCCAGATGCATGTGCCACTTGTGCATCTCGATTTGCATGGGTCTTGGGGAATTGAACCTGGGCTGATAGGGTTTGGAAGCCAGCACCTCTGAATCATCTCCTCAACCCCAACCCTTTTCTTTATTTCTCTTGCAGCCAACCCCTTTGATATACAAAATAATTGAACTCGGTTTGGCTAATTTTCCAGAGATAATAAAAGAAGGCAGAATCCAAACTCAGGCTCACCTGCCTGCAAAGCCCAAAGCTTCAGTCACTACTTGAACACATTCCCTTTGAGGTGGCTGCCCTGTAGCTTGCCACCATCACTATCGCCCTTCCCCACAAACATAAACTAATATGGACATCTATTCATTTTCTTGGTTACCTTGAATGTCCCTATAGCTACACTGGGGTGAGTGCTAAGACCAGCTAGTCTTCTTACCTGAAACATACTCGCCATTCTCTGTCATTAGCACCCAATTCTAGCTCTGATGGCTGAGCTCACAGAGTGTCCTATATCCCAAATGTTTCAGAGCTAAGATGTTCTCAGGAAATATTCTTCATTAACACAGTAACTATGCTTTATTTGTGACTGATCTCTTGCCTCATTACACATGACTTGGCTGAGATGTTACCTTCTTGAGTTGATCCCAGCTGACATTGCCTTTCACCTTTGCCCACTAGACATCAACTTACCTGACAGTCCTTAGAGACATCTGTGAGCACCTGCTGGGGCTGGACCTCCAGAAAACTCCTTTCTGGTTCCTAACCAGCTGCATCTGACTCCAGAGTCCTGCTCTGCTACTAGTGCAGATGCCTTTGGACTTGGATCCTGAACTTGGCCTTCTAGTCCTTGGTATCACCTGTCTCCCTTGTCCTCCTGTCACACTGCCCAAGGGAAGGGGGGCTCCATGCTCTGTACTGGTCACCTCACTATGCAGAGAGCCTGCCTCATTCTAGTTTAGTCTCTTAGGAAAAAGAAATGTAGTCAGTTTTTTAGTGACAAAAAATAGTAAATATTTTATTTCTACCTCCCAAACCCTGACCATTCCTTCGACCCAGGATCAAAGCTTGTGACAAACCAGAGACTGCAAACTGCCATAAATGGTAGTTTAGAATTCTAAGCCACCATAAAACAAAGTGGTTGTACAGAAAGAGAGTAAAGAAATAGATGAGCAGGGCTGGAGAAATGGCTCCGTGGTTAAGGTGCTTGTCTGAAAAGCTGAAGTATCCCAGTTTGATTTCCTAGAACCCACATAAAGCCAGATGCACAAGGTGGTGCATGTATCTGGAGTTTGTTTGCAGCAGTTGGAGGCCCTGGCATGTCCATTCTTTCTCTCTCTCTCTCTCTCTCTCTCTCTCTCTCTCTCTCTCTCTCTGTCTCTCTCTTCCCCTCTCTCTTCTATCTCTTTCTGCTTGCAAATAAATAAATAATAATAAGGAAATAGATGAGCCCATGAGCTCACGTGTATTTCCTCATCCCCTCTAACCTGATAGTTTTCAAATACCTTTCCACTTGCTTCCTCCATATGGAGATGCAAAGAAAGATTATAAAACCTCCCTTGAGGCTACAGACCAAAGCTAGCTCTCCAAGTTCCAGACCCTAAACCTAATGATGACTAGGGGACATCAGGCAGCAGAGGGAGCTCCTTTTAGGCAAAGATGATGCCTGTCTGTCCTAGTCACTGCTCTGACAATACCTGGCTGAGGTAGTTGGTAAGCAGACTCTTTTTTTTCCTGGGCACTCCCAGAAGTTTTATTTTTGAAGGAGGTCAGAAGGTGGGAGACTGGGCTGGGGGTGCATCTCTGTGCTGGTGCAGGTATGGAGGTTCACCGTGCCTAGAGGATGGATGGCAGAGAATAGTTTCAGAGTGGGGGGGGCTTGAAGCACACACCTGTGAACCACAATTACAGGAATTCTTTCAGGACTGTGGAGGGAAGAGCGCGGGATTGCTGATTCACTCATTCATCTCTGATTCCTGGGAAACCTTCTCATGGCAGAAAAGAGACTATTCGGGGAGGCACAGCTTCCTCTCCTGGCCATAACTCCACGACTTTCAAAATGTTTACAGAGGCTTCAAGGAGTGAACCAAGTTATTAAAAGAGTAGCAATTAGGGTGGCCCATCCCAGCAATTTAAAGTTTCCTGTCTCCGGAAGGAAGCATGTGAGGCCAGGGAGGGGAAAGGGAGGGTGCATTCCTGTGTCCAGATTGGACCTCCCCAAGATTCCCATTTGTGTCTGCAGAACCCAGAGGGAGGGGGCAGGGTCTTCGTGCCAGCTCCTCTCCTGGGAGCACCAATGTGGAGCTGCAGATGTTCCTGCAGCTGGCTGGGCCCATCTGCAGAGCCATATCTCCTTGCTTCCTTCTTAGGGGTCCTGGCCCAGCTGTGGATGTCTTTGGCATCTTTTGTTTGCGTCCAGAAATGAAGACACTTCCTGAGCGGTCCAAGTGTGCACCTTGGCTGCTGAGGACATGAGACGAGAGGGTGCCTCTTGATTTATAGCTGGTGTCCGAATGCGCTCTGCAAACATCGGCCCACACCAGCCTTCCGAATGCTCACTTTGTCTCTTTCAGAGGGTTGCCATGGGAAGAAGTGAGGGGGGTGCTTTGCTTTGACACAGCTGGCTTCTCCTTCCTCAGCCCCTTGGAAGGAATCATTTCTTCCTTGCATCCTGAGCTGAAGAACTGAAGTCCTGAGATGCTCACCAGACCCCATCCTCAGAAAAGGAGACTCTTTTTCCGAACTGCAGTTACACAGTGCTGGGCAGGCAGGCCTGTTGACTTGTGATCCCAGTTTCCCAGAACCTCAAGGGGCCCATCGGGGCAAACGCCCATGTTTCTAACCTTATCATCTGCATCCTCCCAAGGGATTCCATTTCCTTGACTGTGCACAGAGCTTGCTGGTGGAAGTCAGGGGCCCCTGGGGGACAGTGGGGACATGAGCCATCACATGCAGAGCCTTTTCCTCCCACTCTGGATTCAAGGGGACCAGCTACGTGACCTCTGCTACCTTTAAATCTGCATCTCCAACATGAGAATATAAGTCCTGTCTTGAGAAATTAGTGTTTTAATTAAACAAACATAGTGGAAAGAAAGTACGGGAAGGGGTAAATAAATCTAAACCATTTACAACAATATAGTGGGGCTTGCTTTCTGTGTGGATTTTTGAGAATGTATTTTTTATTTACTGACAATTTTTTTTCAGCTGACCTCTCCTTTAAGAACCCTAAAAGAAAGCTTCAAAAAGGCTAGAATTGTGATTTAGAAGCAACCCACTAGAGATGGACGCTTTCCTAGTGCCAGTGTGACTGCACGTTCCAGCTTTGTGAAGCCTGCGGTGTGTGGGGAGCCTCCCAGCAGGACTTGCCTACAGGACCCGAGAAGAATGTGGGCTGCACCCCTAGAGAGATTGGAGGCTTTTATTTCTCAGGCTGACAATCTCCTCAGAGAGTTAAATGGCAGGCCACTGGAAACAGGAGGAAAATGTGTTTACTTTGTCTTCCAACAATGGAGGGCTTCTCTCCCATCCAAGGAAACCACAGCTTATTTCCTTCAGGAAGCCTGCTTCATTTCTTCTGAAGTATAGGCCTCCTGCTCTGGGCTCAGCTTCCATGCAGTTCTAGCTATGCTAATGCTTTAAAGCAAAGGAGCTCGGGCCTTTTATTAACAAGAAATAGAATCTGATCTTCTTTCTCTTCCTGTTTTTAATTGATAATTTTATTCTAGGAACATTCTGTAGACTGGTCATATTCCCATCAGACATACTCTTACGTTCTTCTGTTCCCATTCCACTGAGAGCCCTCCTTGGCGGGTTACTGGTAATCTCTGCAGGGTCATGAATGCACGATGCAGTGTATCTCTGTGGGATGTCTTCATGCCTGTTTAACAGCAGCACAAGTAATTCCATGCCTAAATTGAACATATCATCCAGGAGGTTCACCAGGGGCTATGCCTCCTGATACTGCTTAGAAATTTTGTTGCAAGGAGAAGGGAGAGGGAAATCTTGTCTTCTTCCAGCATACTAGACAGTGTCATTCTGAGGACCCTCTAACTGTTAACCATACCTTCAAGTGCACACACACACACACACACACACAGGCACATGCACACGCATGCACACATTCACACATGCATTCAAACACACATGAGCTTTTCATACACATGCACACACTAGCATGCACATTCAAATACAATGTAGACACATGCATGCAGCACCCATGCACAGACACACATGCAAACACATGCACCTATGTACTCACATACCCATGCAAATATAAAACACACACTCATGCCTGCACACATGCCTACACACCCACATACATAAATACACATGCAACCATGTACACATTCATCTTCACACTCAATACCCATGCTCATATAAAATACACATCCTGAGCACACATGTACACAGGCACCCCCACACCAATACATACATGTATACACAAACACACACATGCGCACAGTGACACAAACAGAAATATATGGACAGATGCACGCATACACAGTCACACATGCAACTATGTACTCATCACTCATGAAATGTAACACATGCACACACATCCTCTTGCTCACGGATGGTGGGCACAGTCAATAGTGTATTCTTTAGACTTTTGTTACAATTAGTGTGTCCTTAGGGGATCCTTATTTCTAGGTCTCTGCTTTTCTTACTTAGTGATTGAAAGAACTTAAGAAGCTGAGTTTTCAAGTATTTTCTGATATTGGTATTTATTTTACTTGACACTAGAATTTCTTATGTCATTCTGTCCATCCAGAACTTGACCAAAGGAAATAGAACATATCAAGTTAAAAGAAGAAAGAACTTTTTCATCACACTCTTGGTGTATCTCTGCAGCATGGTCTCATGAGAAACATGAAGCTCACCAGCACACATATGAAATGATCCTGTATACCGTTAGTCATGAGAGCCAAGCAATGACCTTATGCCAGTAAGTTGGCTGCTATCTCAAAGATGAAACAAGTGTGGGCAATGACATGCAGAAAAGGGAGCCCATGCCCACTGTTGGCATACATGTAAATAAGCACAATCATTACAGAAAACTGTATGGGGAGTTCCTCCAAAAACTAAAAATAAATAATGGTCTCTCATTTTGCTTCTGGCTATCTATGCACCATAGTCACATCTGCCTAAATCCAAAGCACAAGATCTTTAATAGACATAGTACCCCCATAAAAAAACTTGTTTCCAAAAATGTTCAAGTGATTTCTTATCTATTACCTATCAATCAATCTATCAATCAATCAATCAATCAATATATCTATCATCATCTATCATTTATCTATCTATTATCTATGTATATGTGTATGTATCTATCATCTATCTATTTATTAATTGTGGGTGTGCTTTAAGGCAGGGTCCCACTATGTAGCCATGTTTGGCCTGATACTCAGTATGTATCCCACAGGGGCCTTGAACTCACAGCAATCCTCTCGTGTCAGCCTCCCAGGTGCTGGGCTAACATTAGGGAAGCTTCAGTTTCCTGGAGAGCACATTCAGGCACTATGGAGCTGGTGTGGGACGACAGAAGAAAACCTTTTTGTCAGAGTGATTGAGGGCTTTTAGAGTTACTGCTACTGCTGGGGTGGGGTGACCCCAAGCTTCCCTTTCCCCACTGTGGAGGAAAATGACTGAAGAGAAAGATTTTCAAGATCTCTCTCAAGGACACCTTAACTAGAATATTGAGTAGTCAAAACAAACTTGCCTAAGTCTCAGGGACATTTTGATTTCAAAGTGTAAGCACTCTGAAGGAAAAGTAACTTGTGATTGTGTGTTGTCCCTTCCCCAGTCTGAAGAACCTGTGCCATTAGGTAGACAGGGAACCCTAACAACACTCACCTGCAGCCAGGCTCCTGGAAGATGACCTGTGCGGATCATGTATTTTTTTTTTTAATTTCAATTTAATTTCAGTCAGCTAAAGGCAACTTCAAAAGCAAGGCAATACACACACTTCAGTGGTATGTTCTGGAAGTAACTTCCTTCTTTCAGCAGGAAGTCAGTCCAGGTGGCTGATCACATGCAAGACCATATGAAGTCAAACCAGTAGCTCCAAGTTGGGAGATACGTCTTGCATTATACAAGTGTCTCTGGCCGAATAGTGATACAAGAAGTTCCTACTCACATAGATACTGTTATGTAGCTTTGCCCCGCACTAACATGCGACCTTAGTTCGTTAGACTTCTCTGAGACTTACTCAGAAGAATCAGGTATCTGTCTTGAATAATCTGCAGTTATAGCATGTCACGTTAACATAAAGCTCTTGTTGAGGGTAAAGCTCTTGACAAATATGGCTGCATGGATATATTAGCATGTGCTTAAGGAGTTTCAGATGGTAGTCATGGTCCTCATGGCACGCTAACCTATATGCTCTTAATTCCTATATTTTTTCATAATTTCTGATATCTAGCCTTCTTAGGATATGTAGTGATGGAAACTATGCTGGCCAGGTTCCCACTGGGGAAGCACAGAGGCAGAGCTGAGGTTTTGAAAGGTCCATATGGAATGAGCAGAGCCCTGCAGAGGACACTGGCTATGAATTGGATGTCTACATGATAGGCGATGGAAAGCTATCCATTATCAAATATTTCTGAAATTATATTTTTAATGTGTGTATACTGTCCAGTGGGCCCCACCCCAGGTATTTCCTTGTGACAGGGTTTTATTTTGGGGTGGGGTGGGGGGTTCAAACATAAACCCCATACTTGAACTCATGTTGGTTTTACCAAGTAATTAAAACAAGACTGAGAAGGATGATCATTCAATTATTATATTTACTTAGAAATACTCTGAACACCTGAGTAACTCCAGTTCTGCAGCAGCCGCTCCAGACAGCAGGGCATATGTATGACATAAGCAGCCACACTTGTTTATGCTCCACTCGGCAGACCAGAATTAAGATTAATATTTCTTGAGCTGGAGAGATGGCTCAGCTGTTAAGGTACTTGCCTACAAAGCTTAAGAACCAGAGTTCAATTCCCCAGTACCCACATAAAGCCAGATGCACAAAGTGGTGCATACTTCTGGAGTTTGTTTGCAGTGGCTGGAGGCCCTGGTGTACCCATTCTCTCTGTCTGTCTCGCTTTGCTTGCCAGTAAATAAATAAAAATATAAAAGATTAACAATTCTCTTGTGGACCTTCCTGTCTAACTGTGTCGCCCTAATGCTATTTTCTCTCACCCTGTTTCTGCTTCACCATTACTAGAGTTACAGGTGCATTCTACCACACCTGGCATTTTTACATCAGTACTGGGGATCAAACTCGGGTCTTCATGCTAGTGAGATGAACATTTTACTGATAGCTGTCCTCCTGTGCCAGATGATTATGGATTGGAGTCAACGGGATAAGATGGTAGACAAGCCAAAGTTTAAGAGCAAGAGGAAATGGAAAGGGCAGGGAGGGTGAGAAGAGCAAGTCAAAGGTGGTGTTGAGAATTATAGTAGTTAATTTCTATTTCTTCTTTGAGCAAGCCCCAGCCATGCATGGTCCTCTGGCACTCAACCTCTCCTGTCAGAGTAGTACTTGATGCCAACTGTATACTTTACATAAAAGAACGAAGTTAGCTGCTCATTCTCACAAGACCTGGGCAGGATCTTTCTATTAGGTCATGGCACTTCGGGAAGGGTAGGAAGATTTCATTCTGGCTGGAATGAAACTGGGGAACACTCTGAACACTTCCTCACCTGAAAGGATTAGAGAAATCTTAGAAAACACATTTCAACGGATTTCAGGAAGACTTACAAAGAAACATAAATAGAACCGGAAAGTAAGGTTTCTGATAGATTAAAGAAAAGAGGACAGCTATGGTGTTCTGGGACTGAATTAAAAAGTGATTTTTTTGTTCCATTGTAAGTATTAGAGTCTGTCCATCTTGCTGTATTTGGGGGTAGCTAGGTCAGAGGCAAGTTGGATAAAACATAAGGAAAAATTATTTCAATGTGAGTCAGCTTTGAATTATATTCAATCTGTGTATGTGGGTTGGTTGAGTTCTGAGTGACATTGGCCTGGTGGGTTCAATCACTGTGTTTCTGCTGTTCTTTGAGGTGCTCTAAGTTTTTAAACGATATTTTAAAGGTAAAATGTGGAAACATCTACCAATGCCCCTGTTTTCAACTCAATCAGTTATAAAAATACTTATAAATAAAACCACTTATAAATAAAACATGTTTATGCATACAATTTCATTGTCTAAAAGACTTAAAAGTCCCTGCCCTAAATGGATCTAGAATGCCTTGTCCAATAGAACTTTTTCCTAATACTGCAACCACTTCTAACATGTGGCTACTGAGTCCTAACAATATAGCATTATATCAAGGGGAAATTCATTTATCTGTCATGTTAGATTTTCATTAATTCATATTTAAAGAGTCACATGTGACCAGTGACTAATAACCAGGGTGACTTGATTTTAATAAGTATTGATGTCTGTGATACTTTTGTTTTGATTCCTTGAGCATAAATTCATCTTAGTGCCCCAGAGTAAGGAAGAGAGGAAGAGCATAGTGTTCAGAAAGGAAATGGAAATTTCTCAAAAGGATGTGTACAAAAGGAGGTGTGGACAGAATAGTACAAATGAAAGCCAAACTCTCTTGGGTAAATAACAGACACAGATGTACTTGTCTCCTTTTCAAGTGAAATTAAGGAAGACTGCAGTTTTGAATGGTGCTTCATAAACATGCACCCAAGCTCATGTGTTCTTGAAATGCAGAGTGACGTGCTCCCTATTTGAAAGGTGGAGTGTGTGTGTGTGTGTGTGTGTGTGTGTGTGTGTGTGTGTGTGTGTGTGTTTCTCAAATGGGGACAGGTTTTTTACTATGGTGAGATGACAGCAATGTCTTCTGGGTCTATCACAAAATGTCATACAACTAATGCATGGCTTCACTGGGATATTTCATCTTGCAATCTATGCAGAGAGAAAGCTCAAGCCGGCCTATATGGGGCTATAATGTGGAGAAATTACACAAGAGATTGCAGGAGGCAGCCACAGTGAATCACTACAGGAGCTGGTTTCCATGGCTAGGCAGACAGACAGACAGAAAGAACCCTTGGTAGACAGCTATATTCTAATTATACTCTAACCCAAAATGGCGAAGGGGGTGATTCCACTTCCTCCTTCTTCTTCCCGGCTTGTTGGGCTTTCTGGGACCTGTGCAAGACTGGATGCATCATGGATCAACCGTGCCTTCACTTTCATTCAAGCTGAACAGCCATGAACTCTGGATAGGTGGACTTCCCCCATTCAGTAAAAGTTCAGTTTCCATTGAGACTCTGGATTTTTCCAGCTCTGGAAATCCCCTCCTCCCCTCTGCAGGAGCCTGCTCTTGCTGTTCTTTCCCACTTACTCTGAAACACTCTTAAATAAACTTTATTCTTTCAATCACTTTCCTGCCTTTTAATTCTTTAATTGGCCAAGGAAAGGAACCCAAGCCCTCTAGCTGTGTCATCCAAGGTCCCTGCCAACAGGCAGCCGAAATCCATGACATATGGAGAGAGGTTCATGCAGATGAGACCAGTCTCTTGACCATGAAATCACACTGGCAGCCGCAAAGCCAGAGAGATGCCTTCAGAACAAATTCTTAGCACACACCCAAAGGGTCAAAGTGACCTTCCCTTGTTTAGTTCCTTCCAGGTAAAACGTTTTGGAGAAAGCTGAGCATGCCCACAGGTAATCCTTTTTGTTAAAAGTTGAGCATGCTCAAATGTGTCCCTATCTACCATTTTAACCTTTTGAAAATGTGCTGATTGAACTTGAGCTAAGCATGTCCAAAAACTTGTCTGCTATCTTGCCTTCTTGAACTATGACCTTTAACCTGGCATACTCAGAAATTGTGCTCTCACTGAGCATGCTCAGGAATGTACCCACTGCCTATATGAATATGCATATGCTCCCCAAGGAAAATCCTTATGCTTCCTTTGCTTGAGGGGGGCATTGGTGTGCAAATAATTACTGTACCATGTGTTCTTACCTGCTGCAGGTAACAAATGTTCTCCACTCTTATTTCTTGGCTATGCTTGTTATGGCCTGTACTCACCAAGAGTCAAACCTATCACAGTTCTTTTTAAAGCTTCCCCCTCTAAACATGCATATGTTTCCAGCTACCCCAGACTCAGCACTCCTCACTCTGGCCTCTCTCACTTCCTGACCCTTAGAATCCAGTAACATAAGAAAATATTGGTTTTTTTTTTTTAAGGCCATTTCATTTTAGGATGCATTCATATCATCACATGACCTAGAGTATGAATGTGTTCAGAATAACTGAGTGTAAATAATTTTAAAGCATATCTACTTCTTGGGAGAATATCCTGGAAGCCTCCTCACATCTCTGGTCCCCAGCAAGGAAGAATGATGAACAGCAGAGACAATAATAGGAGTGATCAAGATAGAAGGGAAGGACTCGGAAATGACAGGAAGTCCTGAGACCATTAAGTAAAAGTGATCCTTCCTCCTATAAGGATAGAAACAATCAAGCAAGGAGAGACAGAGGAAGAATGTATACCGCCATGGCTGAGCAATCTAGGTTTTACATCACAGAGTTTTGTTAGGATCTTCCTGAATTATAGAAGATAATAAGAATGAATCTCTCAACTGTTAAAAGATACACAGAGTAACGTTTTCTTAACTGGTAAGCTCTTACAATGACAGTCAAAACAGAATTAGATAAATAGCTGAGGAAAAGGGTTTGATCTACACCTTTATCACTATAATAAAAAGACAAGAACAAATCTCGATCAAGGAATCAGTTTTAAAAATTGAGAGGGAATTAAAGAAAAACGAGCAGCCAACTTCCCCATCTGACTTAATTGTTCCTGCAAAAGGTAAGTAGAAACAAAAAACAATTTGTTTGTATGAATGGAGTGGGCTTATTTTTCATGTCGTGTGACTCACCAAATTCCTAAGCCAGTTATTTTGAGAGAATACAAATGTGAGGTATGTGTTTTTTGCTTTGTGTTGTTTTTGTAAAACCCAAACAAATCTGTGCCTGTAAAATAGTATATTTTTAAATTGGGGGCTCCAGCCTTTTACTTCCACTGATTTTAAATAATTACCTTTGAAACCAGTTTGGTGTTCCATAGTATAGACAAAGGCAGAGAAGGGGTGGCCTGCTTTCCTTCCTCGCTTCCTCCCACCCGGTCTCTAAATAAGAGTGAGCCACTCCCTACCATGCGTGTGGGTGGCACTCTTTTCTTGGTTCAGTTAGAGAAAGTACAAGCAAACACGAGAGGCACTTTAGCAAATCTTAGAACTTGGAATCTTGCATTTTTCTTAAACCAGGGAGAAAATGGAACAATGTCAGTTGTTGAAATACAACAGTGAAATGTATTTGAGTTCCTGCTACTTGATGATGCCAGGCACAGAGAAGTCATCTACTGAAAAATCTGTAGCTTTTTTCCAAAGTTTATTTAATATCTAACAGTGGGCTCCAGTGGTATAAGTGGCACAGACAGACAGACAGACAGATAGAAAGAGAGAGAAAAAAGAGAAGGAGAGAGAGAATGGGCATGCCACAGCCTCTAGCTGCTATAAATGAGCTCCAGATGTGTGCACCACTTTGTGCATCTGGCTTTACATGGGTACTGGGGAATTGAACCTGGGTCATTAGGTTTAGCAGATAGGTTTCTTAACCCTGAGCCACCTTGTTAGCCCATCATTTAATTTTAATTTAATTAATTTATTTACTTTTGTATTTTTGAAGCAGAATCTCACTGTAGCACAGACTGACCTGGAACTCACTGTAGCCAAGTTTGGTCTCAAACTCAGTGGTTCTCTCCCTTTAGCATCCGGAGTGTTTTCACCTGCACCATCACACCTGGCCTCTTTTTTTTTTTTCTACTATAAACTGTATTTTCTGGTGAGGTGGTCTTCACCTACCAACACTGACCCAATTTTATAATTATGTTCTTTACAATTGAAGCTCATGGATTCATTTGGGGAGTACTGGTAACAATCACAAAAACAAGGAAAAAGTGAATGGGATTTTAGGGTGTTCCTCCCATCATTTGCATTAGAAGCATTGAACTTGGGTTGTGATATGATTTGTTTCTAGTCATGAGAACCTGGAGATGTTTATCATTTGACCTGGAATGTTTATGGAAATATTCTTGGAGAAGCATCAGGGATCATGAGAACATAGTAATCACTAGATGCTGGTGTTTGCACATGTGTTCAATATATGAACTCATGTATATATTTAGGAATCATATTTACTGAATATCGTTTATACTACTGAAGTTAATATACTCTTGTCTCTTCCATTTCTTAAAACTTCTTCTAGAGTGAAAAGTATCACATTGTGCCAATAAAAGCAAAAAACAATCCAAGCTTCAGTTTACATGGTAATAACATATTATGCTAGAAATGTGAGGTCTGTTTGCTTAATCGCCACACATAAAAAATAAACTAATCTCTACACATTAGTATTATAGGAAAATACATATATGTACAGTGCACAGGCAGAATCATGCCCACAATCTAATCCCCCAAGGCTGTCAATATGTTACTTTTCATCAAAGAAATTTGATTGGCTTTAAGATGCGGAAATGAAAGCCGCACACGGTGGCATATGTCTGTCATGCCAGCACTTGGGAGGGAGACAGGAGGATGACGAGTTCAAGGGTAGCCTCAGCTACATGGTAAGTTTGAGGCCTGAGCTATATAAGCAGTTGTCTCAAACATAAGCAAAAACAAACAAGATAGAATGACGATCTAAATAGATCCACACAAATTACCTGAGAACTTAAAGAGCTAATGCATTCTCATATTGGCATCAGAGAGATATAAGTGACAGGGACCAGCCTCTAAGCATGACTAAGGAGAGAACAGCTTAAGGAGCAAAGATGGGCCTAGCCACCAGCCAGCCAGGAGCAGGGATTCCAGGGCTGTAACTGCCCAGACTCAATGAACTAGACACGTGAATGGACTTCAGAACAGATTTTCCTTCAGAAGGAACGAAGTCCTCAGGAATCTTGATTTCTGCCTTGTACACCCAGTTGGATGCAACCTGCAACCTGCGATCCGTCCACACATGGCCCTATATCACTGAGTATAGCTAGGAATCACGAAATCATTAACTTACCTAAAATATCATGATATCTTGTTTTGTTTGGAATTTTTTTTGTAACATGACATTGTTTTGGAGCATGAACTTTGTACATAACATTGTGTTGCCCTATCAAAAAGCTGGATGTGCCTACACCATAAGACATGATGACTCCTGACCTACGGAACTATAAGAAAAGATTTGTTTTAAGTTGCTAAATGTGTGATAATTTGCTATGACTGTGAAAGACAATTATTGCACACAATTATAGAGTTGAATTGAGTGGTGAATATAGATGTATATGTGTGTATTTATATACCTATACATATACCTATATGTTTATGTATATATAATTACTACATTTTTTCATTTAAATGTTGCAAATGAAACATCCATGGATTTTGTTTCTCATTTCCTCCTAAGAACACCGTTCTAAGATCCGTTTTAACTTTTATATAATTTTAGTTCCAAAAGCCCAAAGCCTATAATTACTGAGGAGGAAATAATAAGGTATCTAATGTATGTCACCTAAAGAAAATTGGACATGTTAATTTCCATGGAGAATCTCCAGTGAGTTTCCTAAGAATTTCATTCTCCCAGCACTTTTCAGCTCAAAGCAGCTTGCAGCTTGGGGTATACACAGCTGGTACCATCAATTATGTGATGGCTACACAATCATTTTTCAATGAAAAGTCACCCCTGTCTCACCTGTAAGGAGATGCAAGGAACCCAAGACTTGCTGCCTGTCTGCAAAAGGAACGATGGCTTGGTCTCACTGACTAATAGCTCTGCCTTTGTGGAGTTCCCTCCCCTCTGCTTTTGATCTTTCTTCCATGCCTTCTGTCTCCTGAGGGAGGTGCTTTGTGCCATATGTCTCTTGAGAGCAAAAAGTTTTATCTCTCACTTACTTATATTCCCACAGGGGGCCTAGAATTTGGCCACTCAGTAAATGCAAAGTAATTCAAGTTAAAAGAAGAAGGGGCTGGAGAGATGTCTCAGCAGTTAAAAGTGCTTGCTTACAAAATCTGGAAAGCCTAGGTTCAATTCCCTAGTACTCACGTAAAGCCAGAGGAATAAAGTGTCGCATGCATCTGGAGTTTGTTTGCAATGACAAGAGAGTCCCTAGTGTGCCCATACACATACACACACACTCTCTCTCCTTGAAAATAAATAATAAAAATATTTTAAAAATGAAGAAAGTTTAGCAAACAGAGCCATCCAATTCTTATGTGCTATGCCTGAGACATTCACAGTCTTGAAGGATGCTTTGATGAATCAACCAAGTGGTATTTGGATATAAGGCTGTCACAGGGGAGATAGACACAAAAATAAAATTTTATGATATGAGTAACAAGTGTGAGAACCAGTCAATATGCAAGGTGCTAGAGGCACAGGGAGGAAAGGACTGGTACTCCATGGAAGGAAAAGTGACTGGTGTCTAAGGAATTGAAAGAGAAACAGTTCACAAAGACCATATAGCACTGGCTACACACACACACACACACACACACACACACACACACACACACACACACATTCTTTGCTAGGATCATCTACTTGTATGTATGTGATCAGTCAACATATCTGTAGTCCATAACTTCACATTTTGAAGAATGAAGTTGTAGCCTTCTCCAAGTGCTTTGGGTGTATACGAGAAAGACCAAGAAGAAAGTCAGAGTCATGGAAGGCCTGTGCTATATGAGACTTCAGGATGGGGGACCGTGGAGTGGGAGCAGCAGTATAATATGTCTGTGTCATCATCATTCATATGTTCAGCACTGAATGGCTTTCGAAAGCCAGAAGTAGTGATTTCTGTATTTGATGGGGAGAGATTGAAGCTGCACAGCTAAACAGGGCGGGTCTGCCTAAAGCAATACAGATGAGCAATCTAGGCATACAGGTGAGAACCCCCAGCAGGCTATGACATCTTCAATGGCAAAGCATAATTAAGCATGTTGTGTGAGACACTAAATCAAAATGGCATGCAATTCAGAGTTTGTCTTTGATGAATTCAGCTCAGCTTAATGGAAATGTTTTTTTGGTGATTGAAACAGGCCAGGTCTGTGTCTCTGCAATAAAAACAAACAAATGAAAAAAGACATCTCTGTTTCCCCTATGCTTCTCAGTTCTTAGTGCCAAGGGAAGCATTCAGAGGGGGAAAATAGCATGTTCTCTACTGACAGACTATTTAGTTCTTATTTTATTTTATTTATTTGTTTATTTTTCACACCTGTGTGTAGTGGCCAGAGGACAGTCTTAGGTGTCTTTCCTCAGGGGATATTTACTTCCATTGGCCTGAAGTGTACCAATTAGGGGCTATACTGGCTGTCAAATGATCACCAACAGTCCTCCTGTCTCTTCCTGCCCAGCACTGGGAATTACAGGTGTGTGCAATTATGTCCAGCATTTTACATGGGTTGGTTCTGGGGGTCCAAGGCAGGTCCTTTCCTCATACTTACAAAGTAAGAACTTTACCAACTGAGCTGAGCAATCTCCCTGGCCCTAAAATTGTGTTTGCTTTGTTTTTGAGGAAGTTTAGGTGAAGAGAGTCCCTAAAAGTAAACGAGAAGTGGTGAGAAATGTTCTTGAGCCTGTTAGGGGGAATCTGCTTTTTGTCTTATTATTTTTATTATTATTTCTTTCCAATAAAGGAGTCCTGTAGCTACCACCTGGCTGGAAGCCAGAAATGTCAAAAGAGATCCACTTCCTAGAAATGTGAATGGGAATAATCCCTTTCCTGGAAACCTTGGGCAGTGCCTGGACACCTGGCATGAATGTTGGACTGACCAGCTTCACCCTATGCAGAAAATTCCTATAAAAGACCCCAGTCAAAATCACCAGGTGGATTTTCCTGCTTGTGACCCCTCCCACTTGGGAGCTTTCTACTTTATTTTCTTTAAGAGGTCTTTCTTAAAAACACTTACTGGATCCGAGGATTCCCTCCTGTTCTTTCAATCTCTTAATTGCTGTAGTAACATCTTTCTAAATGTCATCTTCTGTGGTCTGTAGATTTCATTAACTGAATGTATAAGACAAGAACCTGGAGGCCACTGACTCAGTGGAGGTTCTGAGTGACCAGCCCAGCACAGACGTCACCATTTTATGGATCTGGCTGGGTTTTCTTTGTCTGTTTTTATTTTTGACACTTAGTCTTGGATTTAGAAAGATACTTGCTAACAGTAATCAAGACAAACCTCTGTTTGAAGTCACTCGAAGACTTGTGTGGTGGGATGGAGGCTGGCAGTGAGCATCCTACCCTCCAGCACCTCACAGCAATTGATCGGCATTACTCACCCTGAAGCCAGTGGCCCAGACAACAACGACCTGCTTACTAGAAAAGTCTTTAATCGGTATGTGCATAGCAGCATCTCTAAATGTCTCTTGAAAGGGAAGACAAGCAGTGCTTATCAGTAAAACCATTATTTGCACCTGCAGAGACGAGAGGCCACTTCAGTCTTCCTTCAAATGATACTGAGTGAGTGAATTGAGAGAGGGGATGGATTTCCAGTAATGAATGACAACCATGTACTTCTTCCAAAGAGTCCTGGGGTATTTTTATTCATTATCAAACGTAAACGAGTTGACACACGGTCTGGTTGATAGACGTGTTCTCTTAGGAAGCATCTTTGGTTCTTTCTGGATGTTACAGGTCTCCCAGAGATAATGTTTAGAATGGCAAAATTTGGGAACCGTGGCAAGGGTTTCAATCATTACCCAAGTCAAAAAACAAATATCACTTTAGCTAGTTGTTTCAGAAAGAGGAAATTCAGTATGCATGACTAGCTACAAAAGTAACGGATGAGCTGAAAAAGGAAAAAGGGGAAGGTTATAAATAAGTCTTAAAAGTTAACAACAGGAAATCAAAAGCCTAATTAAAATATAAACAAATGTAAAGCCACAGGGCTGAGAGGTGTACTTTGGGGTGCAGGCCTCCTGACATGAACCGACTTGTGTTCATGACCCCACAGTGGTTATGGACGCCCCACAAGACCATCAACTTTGACCATGGAGGGTGAAGAAGAGCAAAACAGAAGACAACACAACAGAGGAAGGGCCATCTTGAAAGAGGAGGAGCCTCAGCAGAGGGAACAAAAAAAAGGAGGAAGGCTTGGGAACACAATCCCAAACCATCAAGGACCCTGAATTGAGAGAGGGAAGGGATCAGCAGAGAGCGGAGGTGACATCAAGGAGGGCCTCTGTGACTGCCTGCACTTCAGATGGGCCTTGGGAAGCAGACAGTAGCAATCTCCCAGTCGGCTCCCAGTGCCCCCTGTAGGCAGAAGCTAGAACAGCTCGCTAAAAAGCAGACATGCAGATCAATTTCCAGACTTATAGCCCTTTGCAGAAATCCTGAGACCCTCAGGGACTAGCTGGCTGACAGTCCACAAGCAAGTAATCAGCAAGGTAATTTGAGAGAAGTCTGGGAAGCACTGTCTCCTGTTATTTCTGCTAGCCTTATCTCTTCCAGGCTAACAGTCAAAAACAACCAATTAGAAAAATAGATTGCAGTTGGTACCACTGCCAAAGGGGTCACCATGTCAGGTGCCCTGTCAGCTACTTTTATTTCATTATCTCAGTTTCTTATAAGAGCACAGTAAAGTCGACCCTCTCCCCCAATCTGTTAAGTAAGGAAATGACAGAATTGAAGTCACTTTCTGCAGGGTCAACCCGGTCTATTTCATCTCACACCGGTGTTGCCTTGTTTTCATATGACCTCATGACTCTTGCCTAATCCGACCGTGGATATAATCTGTATTGCTTGAAGTCATGATAAAAGAAGCTCATCTTAAAAGACACACAAACATTAACAAGTTCAAAGTCACAGGAGAGCAATCTGGAATCCAGTATTGGATCCTCCCATCTCTTTTTTCTGGGTATTTCTTCCACTCATTATTTATAAAATAAGCATTTGAAAAAAGAAACAACACTGAACCAACCCAGGTATGACTGCTAACAAGTATCTTTCTAAAGCCAAGGCTAAGTGTCAGACCCATAACATGTTGAAGTCTGTGCTGAGCTGGGTTGAGCCTCTTCTATAAAGAATCAGGTAAGTGTTCTTAAAGAAACAGATGCACAGGACACTAAAGCTACAGAGGAAATGCTTGCACCTTACAGTATCTCAGAGTCCTTGGGATGGAATTCCACATCTTTATCAAAGAGTAGGGGAGGGTGTGTGAAGCGATCATGCCACTAAAATCATAAAGGTCACTGTGCACCCTGCAGGGTGGCATTTTTAGCGTCATATGTCAACATTGTATGAGGAGAAGGAGGAGGGAGGTGTAGGCTGTTAGAATGCAGCTTTACAGTGTGGACTATTGTAACTGCTTCAGAAGGAGGCTGGGAATGAGAGAAATGTATACAATGTGTTAGCAAAGGCTTAGATTGAAATGGGTGGCATGTTTGTGTTTCCTGTGGGTGAGAGAAGTATGGCTCTTTTTACTGAACATGTCACTCAGCCATTGTTGCTGGGGGAAGACATCTTTCCCGAGGGCTTTAGATTTC
>PVHP010008757.1:0-52301 GCA_004024765.1 Zapus hudsonius
GACAGCCTGTGTCCTTCCCAACACTTTCCAGGGGAAAACAGAGGCCCTGGACTTTGTCTGGAGCCCAGGCCATGAGCGTGGGAGCTGGGCCAGGCTGTGCTCACAGATCTCTGCACTTCCTGTTACTCCTTTCATTTCCCCCATTGTACTGCTGAGCACATGATGCATAGGGAGCTGTCTCGCCATTGATTCACTGGTTAAATTAGCTGCTATTTCCTTCCCCTGCATTACAGGCTCAGAGTAATTTGTTTATGAATCAAATGTTCTGTAGGCTCCGAAGGAAGGCTTAATATGCATTCATTACAGCTTGAACCCTAATCACCCTAAATCACAGGGATTGCTGGCTCGGCAGACCATCGGTCTGCTGGCATGGGCTCCCTCTCTTTACCTGACCAGGGTGGCACATCCAGCCTGTAAATTTTCATCAGAAACCAGGAGGATATGTAAAGGTGGGAACATAGTATTTTATGTTAAAATATGTAAAAAAAACAACACTCCAAGTGGATGCAAGATTTCTGGTTAATGTGTACATTACTTGACCTTCAGAAAGCAGCATGTGATCCAGGCCCATCCAACTGCTTCCACCTAGGGCCTCCCCCTACTCCAGCTCTGCCCCGTGTCCAATCTAACCTCCAGTGGAGGGAGGTTCCAGCTCCTGTCTGCTCAGCCTCCCTGTGGCCAGTCCAGGCATATCTGTCCCAAGACTGTGCCCATAACCCACGACTGTGGATGATGGAGGCTGCCTGCAGGCCCCAGAGCCCTCACATTAAACACAATCCAAGGAGGATGAGTGAGCAGCACCCCCTTCCCCATGCCTGTGTTATCCCCCCTCCTCAGCATCTTTTAGGTCAAGTCTATTTAAGATAAAGTAAGGCTGAGGTAGAAAATAGCAGTGGTACCAGCATGGATGCTTTCTGTAGCTTGCACAGGACAGCTCTAGACTCCAGAAGAGTCTCTCCTGGAGGCACTGGAACACAGCAGATTGGAGAGCAGAGCTGGAAGGACCTTGATGGTGGAGAGCTCTCAGAACACTCAGGTAGGGCTTATCAGAGCATGCTCAGAGGAGGAGCCCAGGTGCATGGGGATGTGGCATGGAGTGGGGCTCCCTAATGACCTGGGGTCTGAGTTGTGGCACCCTAGGGAGGCATGACCTAGCTCAAGTATGGCCTATTTTGCTCTAAGTGCTCCTGATACAAACACGCAGTATTTAGTTGGGTCGTGTGGATGCCGAGCTTGGCGGAGATGGCAATGGTGACAGGTGTCAAATCAGCCACAGCAGGGCTCACCTAGAAGAGCCTGCCTGTGGGTGCCACCCAGGGCTGAGGCTGAGACCCAGTAGCTCGTAGGTATCACCCACAATGTTCCAAGGGAGCTTTCCAGGACTGCTCACAGCACATTTCTCACCCGCCCCATCAGAAGGCTGAGAGAAACCAAATGTCAAACCCACAAAGCCCGAAGCTCAGGAAATCTCCACTCTGCACAGCGGGCACTCCCCACCTGAAATTTTATTTGCAGATTTCCTTAGAAACTAGTTTACAACACACGTGATGCAAGGCTGAGGAATATCTAGCTGCCTCGATGGCATGTAGGTTTTTATTGGAGGGCGTTTAAGAGCAAGCCTTCTCCACTATGGCATTACAGAAATGTACTTCCCTCTGAATTCCACTGGCAATATTCTAGTTAATGAAATGTCTAAACTAACTGCATTTATGATGTTACTGGCTGTGTCTCCTGACAAGCCAAGTATGGAGCAGTTATCCAGTGTCTTGATACATCATCAGAAACCACATGGACATTTTTGTTCTGATCTTTAAATCTTCATGGGTGTGAAGTGGGTTTGGTGTGTAGTGGACTATAGATGAACATAGGTAAAGATACTCAAGTCCCAGGACCCTGCATGTAGGAAGCTGATTTTATTAAGAAGCATTGTCAGCGGTCACAGTAGTTATATCTTCCTCCTCATGCTCTCTCTTCCAGACTGAGATTCCCAGCCTAGCTGAGGCCCCCAGCTCACCTCAGTCACTCCCAGATCTTGAAGGAAGGTGACATCATGACATACTTGTGTACTGCTGCAAAGCACCCCTGGCAGAAGCACATTTTTCCTAATTACCATCCTCCCCAACCCCATTTTAAAAGGTAATGAAGGTGATTAGAGAATCCTCTTTAAGGTACACATAAATGAATGGATTTATTTAAACTCTTAATCAACTTGAAACCCTCCAAACTGGTCAGCTCCAGGGCAGGAACCACTAATTAGGTGTTGGTGTGAGGACGGATGAGCTTCTGGGCCTATTGGAAGGCTTAGCTGGGAGACATTTCATTCTTTATTCAGTCTCTGGGAAACAGTGACCAATTAGCCCATCTGTTCAGAGAGCTCCTCTTCCCCAAACAGACATATGAAGACAAAGACCAAAGTCCCAAACATCTGACCCAGCTAGAGAGAGACTCTGGGTGCAGATATCGGAGAGGGGACTCTCCACGTGGGGGTTGGTGGAATGCTGGGCCTGCAGCTGGAAGGAAGACCCATGGTCCCATAGTGGAGGTATGGTTGGGGATGGCTATGAGCCACTAGGTGTCTCATTGTATTCCTGGGTCTGAGTGATAGTCGTATTGGACATGCCCTTCCCTTGGACATCTTCCGTGCTATCTTTAGATAGAGAATTTTCAGTATCCTACAAAGCCCTCAATTCTACAAACATAGTAGTTGACCTTTCCAAAATGGATTTCACTTCTGTCACTTTCATTCTTTAGAACAGGACTTCTTAAATGTTTTCTACTGGTGACCCTCTTGTTCCAAGAAGGCTTTATGCGACATCAACTATATAGGTGTAGCAGTTAGCTTCTAGTTGCTGAGGGAAAACATCTTATCAGAAGAACCTTATGGGGGGAAAGAATTTTCTTTAGCTTACAGTCTTAGCTTCATCATGGCAGGAAAAGCATGGCAGAACAGAGGCCTGCCACAGCAGTTGGCAGAAAGCAGTGAGTGGGCTGAATCACATTCCTGTGGAGCAGTACTCTGGGTACTGGGTTTGGAGCTGGCTAAAAATCTCAAGGCCCACCCTGACTGACACTCCTCCTCCAGCCAGGCTCCACCTCCCCAATTGCTACTAGCTGGGGATCATCATCAAGGCTCATTTGCAAACACATGAGGCTAGAAAGGACACTTGGCATTCCAGGGACCACAAAAGGTATATAAACTAGATAAATAAATCAAACATCTATTGACAAAAAAAAATCATAAGTTTATTTTAAGCAAGTCTGTGGTAGGTAGGTAGATTGAAAGAAAGATATAAAAATAAAAGCAAGTTAACATACTTATGAAATGGATAAACTTATTTATTTTTATGTAAGGAATTAAATGTTGGCTGAATATTTGATACCGCGGGTGTAGGACATCTTTAGCATTTTTCAGAGTTGATCAATATTTTGATTTTGTAATCATCAATGCTGAGAATACCACTTTGCATAAATACATAGTTCAAAATGGCAGAAATATGTTTAGGGCCATTTCAGAAATTGTTGGAAATTCTGTCCTAATCCCAAGCCAAAATTCATCTAATGATTTTTTTTTTCATGAAAATCAAATGAGCAACTCAAATAGCAACTTTTAAAGTCAAATGTTCTCACACAATTAGATCCAAAGATAGACCAATTCGATACTCACATGCTGAGGAATGACAGCAGGAAAGTATTAGACGTATTTTATACAATGAAACCATTAAGTTTCTGAGAGCCAAAAGCTTTGTGTGTACAGTAAAAACACGGTGATTCGGGCTGGAGAAATGGCTCAGCGGTTAAGGCACTTGCCTCCAGTGCCTAAGACCCTAGGTTCAATTCCCCAGGACCCACATAAGCCAGACCCACAAGGTGGTGGCCCTGGTTCTCTCTCTCTCTCTCTTCCTCTCTCTCTCTCTCTCTTTTTCTCTCTGCTTGAAAATGAATAAATAAAATATTTAAAAAACATGGCAATTCATGACATACAGCAGTTTTGAATCTGAGCCGAGTTCCGTCAGACAGCGTTTATTGGCATTGTATGGTGTGATGGTACAGTGCACACGTCATGTGTTCAGAACCAAGGCTACAGTGAAGTCATGCAATGCAACACTTCCAGAAACACCTTGGATTCATAAAGTAGTTGGTTTTTAATTGAGTTTTGGTTATGGAGCATTCAGAACCTTTCCCTATTGACAAAATTTTTGTGACTCTATGATATCATGACCCCCAGATTAAGAAGCTGTGCAAAGGAACTGGGTAAAAGAGAAATCAATCACGTCTCTACTTCTTTCAGGAACATGTCTCACCAAGCACCCTCACCCATCTTGGTCTGTCCTATTCCTAAAGGGCTTCTGTCCCAGACCTGTCCGCCTGCAGGACTAGACATGTGATGAATACTCAGTAAGAATATGGAATGAAACTCACTTCATTACCTGCATAACACCTCACTAAGGAGTTTGGATGACACTTTTCTGGGCCCTGAGCAAGTTCTGAAGTTTAACTTGTCAAGAAGTAAAGACAGAATAGGGACTAATTTACTCAGCTGTCCTAAGGAGTCCCAACTCAAAACAGGCTTGAGTCCCCAACACATCTTCCATTTCCTGCCCCCCTGGAGGGGCCCATGCTGGCTGACTGTTGGGTCATGAAGATTGACAGGTCCAAGAAGATGGCTGGTGTTCTGTTCCAAGGAAGCACCTGGAGCTGCTCGGTCGTGACTGATTAATTAGGGAAAGATTTGATGGCAGTAATTGGTGGCTGAGTATTTCTGAGTTTTAACATTCATGGTATGCAAATAGATCGATTCCTAACAATATCTAACAAGATCATTTGAAAGTTAGTGTCTCCTGAGAGATGCAATCATGGTTTGGGGAAGGTGAGGGGCCCTCCGCTCTTGTGCGCAAGAATATCAATCAGCAAAAAGTTTGTTACCAATTGTCTTAATGTTCCTCAGCAAATGGAGAGATTGGCCAAGAAATACACATCAAATGCAATTTTCTCTACCTGTTGTATTGAATCCCAGTGGCAAGGACTCATTCCGCAGCTAAAGTTTGATGAATGCTTCCTACCACTCATAGGACTTGGAAATGAGCATGGCCGCCCACTGAGGGGGAGAGAGCCACCTGCAAGGCTGAGTTCCACATCTCTACGTGGAAAGCCCTAAATTGAAATCTGTACCTCGAGGGACCAGGAGACCAAAGAGAATGCTGTTGGCCCCCAAAGGGATCATTTCCTTCCATAATGAGAATTTTAAATGGTGGTTTTAAATTCTTTGAAATGCCTTTCAGAAATGTGTGCAAATGATGATTTCTGAATTACCGGAAGAGATGCAATTAAATTAGAAAGAGAACCTCTCTTATTTAAATTTCCCAGCCTACAGACCCTTCTCCCTGTTCCAGGAAGAGCCAGGCACCCAAGTGAGAAATTCTCCTTGTCACCCTAGCCGTGTCATTCAAACTCAGAGGAGGAATGAACTGGGGAGTGTAAAAGAGGCTGCGATAGTGCTGACCTGAGATTACAGACCTGTGGCAAGAAGTTGGAGGACTCTCATGACACTTCCTTCCCAATGGCATCACCTCTTCCTCACCTGGGCAGACACAAGCTAGCTAAGCTTGGGGAGCTATTTCAGATGGAAACCCAAAGCCCTTCATCTCCCATGTACACCTGTATCCTTACCACTTTCACTGAGCTTCGTGGTGTGGGGCTCCCCATGTGTTCACACACCCATGTGCCTGGGATGTCTTTGCTCTGACCCAGAGCCAGGCTGCATGACTGGGTCTCTGTATCCACGGACTCCCAACCTGGCATAGGTCACGTGGTCTTGGAGTCTTCTTGGCCTCCCGTGAGATGCTGACGCATTAGGGATGCATACCAGGGTGACTAGGTCTCTGGGAGTTGATCCAGGTCTTGTCTGCTGTTATGAGTGGAGTTGCCCAGACGAAGCAGAAGGGGAGTTCCCACAAGAGACCGCTTTTAACAGTCCCAGGAAACAGCCTACTGGGATTTTGAGAGAAAGAAGCAACATTAAAGGGGGAGTGGCCATCTGTGTGTTTGTCAGAGGCACCAGCTTATATAGACGGCTATAGCGTCATGATGGAGAGCAAGAAAAAGCACACTGACCTAGGTATGTGCATTCCAGTGGGGTGGAAATGGAGTCGCTGTGAGGGGTTGAGGAACTTGGCTCCTGACCAGTGTTCAGTGTGCTTCCAATGATGCTCTGAACTCTTTATCAGTGTCCGAGGATGTCCAAAGATTCTTCCTGGGTCCAAGTCCAGAGGGGATTTGAAGAGAAAGGGGGAGCCCAGAGGGCCCCGTAGGAGCTCAACAAATACAGCTGCTGTTACTCCAGACATTTAATTTCTGGAGCACAACAAGGCAGCTCACAGGCCCTACCTTTTCAATGCCCCTCAACAGGTGGCATGAACCCATCGGTGTCTAGGAAAGGAAAGAGAGACCCTCTTCTACCCAAGGAAACTGCACTGTAAGGTTGCTATTTTCTAGAGATGGAAATGGGAATGCACAGTGATCCACCTGTGATGGATGGTCTTGATGTTCAAATTCAAGGTTGAGTCACCTAGGGATAGATACACCTCTGGGAATGTCCGTTTGGGCATTTACAGAGAAAAGTCACTGATGGAAAAAGACCCACTCTACTAATTACTTTTCTCACTGAAGTAACCAAATAAATACCCGAAAAGAAGCATTTTCACGAAGGAAAGGGTTTATTCTGGTTTACAGTTTCAAAGAGATACATTCCATTGCAGCAGAGGAGAGAAGATAGCTATTCACATTGCATCCATAGTCTGGAAGCAGAAGGCAAACAGGAAGTGGGTCTAGACTATAAAACCTCAAGGCCCAACTCCAGTGACACATGTCCTCCAGCAAGGCTCCACCTCATAAAAGTTCCACAACCTTCCCAAACAGCGTCACCTACTGGGGCCCGAGTGTTTAAGCAAATCAGCTGGTGGGGGACATGTCACATTCAAACCAGATCACCTGCCCTAAAGTGGGCAGTGCCTTTCAAAGGGTGGTCCAAATATAAAGAGGCCTGAGCGAATGCAGGATGTGCCTGGCTGCTTTCACTTTTTCTTCCTGAGGGAGTGATTTGGTCCCTGCTGCTGGCAACCCCACCACTGATGCTGACCTCAGCCTCCAGCTTCTATGACCTTCCAACCTGGACTCAATACCAGTGACTCTCCAGGTCTCTTCCTGGCCTTCAGTGCTGGGCTGAGACTGTTCTAGCATACCTTTGACCATGCTGGACTACCTAGCCCCTACTGTATAAGCTACTCTAATGACCCATCTTTTATAAAATAGCAACATCCTATTGCTCTAGAGAACCCTGATGAATACACATGCATCAGGCCAGCTGCTCTGCTCCTCCTTCTGTGAGTACCAGTGGGGTGTTGGTTTCTGCAAAAAGCCCCAAGCAGAGGTTAGCTCATTAAGCCCTGTTCCCCTCGAAGCCTGGGTGATGAATGCCAGGAGACCAGAGACAGAACAATGAGATCCCCAGAAAGTTCCAGAGGATAGATTACAAGAGCAGAGCTTTGTGCATTATTATGGCTGCATGCTGCCGAGGATCACTGGAAGGCCTCTCCTGTGCCCTGGGTGAAATGAGTGTATCCACCCATAGGCAGGACTCGGTGAGGGTAGGAAGCGACTGCCACCATTGAGGTCACTCAGCGGACACTGAGTTTCTAGCTGGGTGAGTCACTGTGTCCTCCGGGCGAGGTCTCTAGGCCTTCAATACCCTGATTCTAAATGAGACCTTGAACTTGCTGGTGTCTACATCCTTTCCACTTCTAAAATAAGATGACCTTCAGCAAGGGCCCCCAACACTGATGGTGCACTGGAGTGGCCTTGTGTTCAACAGAGATGTATTGTCAATGAACTCTTCCAGATGCCAGCAACATGTGAACTCGCTTCAGTGAACTCAATTCTGAGTTTCCCAGTGAGGCCTATACTGGTCAGCTGCCATCCCGACAAGAGATCTTTTCTTTGGCAAAGTAGTCGACTGTGGGATTTCCATGTGACCTACCTTGGAATGTTCCGGTCCTATCACAAAGATGGTGTTCTTTGAAGAGACAGAGGCAGACAGATAAACACAGAGAAGGAAGGTGCCCATGTGAAGACTGAGGCAGAGACTGGAGTGATGTGGCCACAAGCTGAGAGCTGCTGAAAGCTACCTGACACTGAAGAGGCGAGGAAGTGTCCTCAAAGCCTGCAGCATGATAGCAACTCGCTTTGGCCTCCAGAGTGCAGCCTAGGAGTTGATGTTTCTAGTCACCAGCGTGTGCTCATTGGTCACAGCAGCTCTCGGAAGGAAGTAGAGGGATAGAGAGTCAGGCACACGAACATGTGCTGTGCATCAGTATACATGGACAGTGTACAGAAATGGCTGGTGTGATGCTGATGCAAGCTGAGGCAATGGCTGGAGGAGTCGAGGGTAGGCCAAAACATATGCCTTCATACAGAGTTACCTCCCTCATTGAAGAGAGAAAGAGAGGTGAGGAGAGACACAAGCAAGGAAACCAATAAATTACATGAGGTGGAAGCATGGAGTGTGGAAAGAGAAGTATGGATGCTCGGGATATATTCCATGGAGATACTGAGTATGGGCTCTACTTAGTCCTTGGAGTTTTATATTGAGCTCATTGGGAGCCAACTGTAGGGTTTGTGGCAAAGGGGGAGCCAATCTGGCTCCTCGTGTGCGTCAGTCAAGGCTCTCTAGAGGAACAGAACCAAAAGAATGATCTGTCCATAAAGGGGATTTATTAGATTGTCCTACAGGATATGGGCTAGGAGAGCCCATAATACTGTCTGCAAGCTGGAGAGTTGGAGAACCCAGTTGCTACTCGCCATGAGCGGGATGTCTCAGCAGTCCCACTGTGGCTTTGAAGGTCTGGAGGACTTCTAGGGAGCCGCTGGTCTTCAGGCTGCATTGGAAGGCTGGTGAAGCAAGCTGGAGGATTATAGGCACAGGGCAGGTACACAGAGGCTCCACCCAGTAGCACAGGCAGCCAGGCAAAGGCTGTGCTCTCCAACAGCTTCCCTACATAGAGGCTGCCACTGCAATGGCGGCCCACTTTTGGGAAAGGATTTTCTCCCTTCATCAATCCTTCCTGGGAATGTCCTCCCATACTGGCCCAAGGGGTGTGTCTCTTATTTGATCCCTGATTGGATCAAGTTGATAGTAGAAATAACCATCACCCCTTGTTTCTCCTTCCTCCCAGCACCATACCAGAGACTTGCCTTCTTCACACACACACTTGACTATGTGCACACACACACACACACACACACACACAAGCCACGCCAACACACATGCACACATGACCCACACCACACTGCACACACTCTAAGACACAAACATGCATACCTCCAGACACTGCCACGCACGCACCTGATTTCTCTGGTTAGTCTACATTTTGTTGCATTTTATCACCTAAAAGATCACAATTATTTCATTCTTTGACTAAATTCAAATTCACCCTCAAAGCCACCAACTTTGAAAGAAAAAAAAAACACAGGACAAAACTTTCTTCTTGGCATTGATCGCCTCCTAATCCCATTATGCATATTAAATTCTTATTGTCAGCATTCTTGTTTGGGGGAAAATCATTGGTTTTATTTTTTAATTTTTTTTTGTAAACTATCAGATGTTTTATAGGCTTTCTAATGGTGTGTTTGGTGTGAAATTAATTATCAAAGATTCGTAGAGAGTTTAAATTAGATTTTCTCTGCTCTTGAAGGCAAACAACTGGTTGTTTTTGTCACTAATAGAAGGTTCTTGCTGCTGCCTTTTTTTCTCCTTTACAATGCAATGATAATACAAATCTTTGACTTATTTTAATGTGCTAATTGGGGGTTATTACAGCTCATTTTATTTACATTGAAATAAAAAGATACCAATTCATTTTCTTGCACAAACAACCCAGAGAAGATTTTAATTGCCTCCTATGCAAACGTGTATTTCTAAGGAGAAATGACAGATGAAAACTAAAGGCTCAGGAGAAAATGGTTGTTTTTTTTTCTAAGCAATGGGCTAAATTGAACTCATGGCTTTCTAAACAACTATCAAATGCCTGAACTGCTTTCTCGTTTGGATGGCGAATGGACATACCTATGTGGTGGAATAACATACTTGGCAAGAAAGAAATGTTCTTAGAAAGTAGAAGAGTTCAGGAGAAACTAACACAAGAGTATGTCTGAGCACTCATGTCACCTGAGAGTTATTTATTTTTCAAATATATTTAACTGTGTGTGTGCACACATGCGTGCAACAAACACCCGTCCCACTTTATGTAGGTGGCTGAGAAATTGAACCCAGGTCGGCAGGCTTTGCAAGCAAGCACTTTTAACCACCAAAACATCTACTTTCTGCCCCAAACATCTACTGGCACTATTTTATTAACATGTGTGCATGAGTTAGCACACCAGCTCTTGCCCCTGCAAGTGAGTGTCAGATGCTTGCACCACTTTTAAGTGGGTGGTTTGGGAACTGAACCCTGGCTGGCAAGCTTTACAAGCAAGTGCCTTTAACTGCTGGACCATCTCCAGCCCTGACAGCTGTTTTTCAGGTTACTCTTCCGTAGGTGATTGCACCCAGTAGCTGCATCCTTGGCACTGGGCACATGCCTTGGACACCAAACATGCACTAATCTTTTTTTAAAAAATATTTTATTTATTTATTTGATAGAGTGAGAGAAAGAGAGAAAAAAATGGGTATGCCAGGGCCTCCAGCCATTGCAAATGTACTCCGCCTGCATGCACCACCTTGTGTATCTGGCTTTATGTGGATACTGGGGAATCTAACTCTGGTCCTTTTGCTTTGCAGGCAAACACCTTAACCGCTAAGCCATCTCTCCAGCCCTGTTTTTTAATTAATTAATTTTTAGGCAGGGTCTCATTCTTGCCTAGGCTGACCTGGCCCTCACTGTGTAGCCCAGGCTGACCTCAAACTCAAGGCAATCCTCCTCCTTCAGTGTTCTGAGTGCAGGGATTAGGGGAATGACCCTGTGCTCTAGTATTTCTCACTGGCCAGGAGGAGGCTCTTTGGATGGCACTCTTGATCCGGCAAACTTCTTCCTGTTGATCTGCCTTCCGGTCCTTCAAGGCTCCAAAGATTCTCTCGAGGTTTTCATCATGCCATAGCTAATTATGGTAGAAGGTGACAGGTATAAAGACATAGTATTAGGAGATAATTATCAGATAATGCTTCTGTTTAATATTTCATATCAAGCAAACATATACCGCAACCCTTGCACATTACCTCGCTTCTGGAATGAGGGTTTCTAATTTTAGATGTAGTGTACTCTCCCCTGTATTACCCTGATTATAGACTTGGGTTCTCCAGAGTTGAGAGAGGGTGGCTGCTTTGCCATTGTGTGTGAATGGACAAAACCGTGATGAACAAGCGTGGTGTGTGTGGGTAGCCTTCTGTCACCCCTGGGCTCCCCAATGCCTGCCTGTAATTCTCTGGCCCTGCAAGTGCACAGTGGAGGTGCGTGGGTGAGAGCTGCTTATTCTGCATTAGTGACTGGCCGACTCAGAGGCTTTCATCCACCTGCATTAGGAGCTTTACATCCAGCCTTTGGCTCCTGCTGCTCCAAGGCACCTCATCACAGGAGACTGATAAGGAAGGCCAGGTGGATGATGGGGTTCAACATGAAAGGAAAGAACAGGGCAGGATGGGGGAGAGGGACTGAACCCACAGAGGTCTCCTGTGGACAATCAGCCCACTGCAGGCACGGTGTGGCTCATTGGATAGAAAATTACCCAGACGAGCTCCATTGGAGGGGGCCCTCACTGAACTCCCCCTCTCAGTATTCCTGCTACAGCTGGGCTGAAGGAGTCAGGGAATTCGCGACTAAACAGGGGCCTGAGGAAGGCTCACTCAAGACATACAGAGCACATCGGAAGGGTTGCACAGGGAAAAGGAAGACTATAGGGTGACAATTTAGTGACAGTCTTGCTTTGGCTTAATGAGTACAGAGAAGAGCTTCTTGTGAGAGGGCCTCTTCTGTTCCTTCTCCTTGCAAGCTAGGACTTAAACTGATCCCCTAACTACTCTTTGCAGGATCAGAGAACATTCTAATAACAAAACAGGGTCCTCAGATTCTCTTTCCGCTTCCTTCCCAGCAAGCCTAGAATCTCCCCATTCCCAGCATGCTCTTCTTCCCTGTGAGGACACACAAGGGGCCATTTCTTATTGCAGACCCATCTTAGAGCATCCCTAGGCCCATTTCCCTTTTGTCTGGTGGTGGAGTTTGACTCCACGTGCCATGCCTCACCTATCTCTGGCTCTGTTTCTCTCACACAGTCTCTCATCCCCCAGATCTGTGTGTAAAGTCACTAAGAACATTTTAAAAACAGCCTTAATAATGTGACTGTGAGGCTCTGTCCCTCTAGCTTCAGCACAGCTGGGACGCCAGGATGCCCTTCCCCAGGGCAAGGTCTGACTTCTGTCTCCTTCCAAGAACAGCCTGACAAAGCCTCGCCCTGTGCGTGTATCCCCCAGTGTCGGAAGGGGTGGAGGGTGACAGGAAGAGAGGATGGAGGAAAGGGAGAGATTGCCAACAGAAGCATCTTTATTCTATGGATGGTGACTTGGGCTGAAGGGCTGGGCTGTGGTCAAGGTCAGGGGCAGGGGCAGATCTGAGTGGGCTCCCACTCTTTCACCCACCCAGCGTGCCTTGCAGCTGTTAGCTCTTCTGCAGACTATTTTTAGCACCTCCCATGAGGGAGGGAATGGCAGAACTTAGAAGTTGACTTTAGAGCAAGAGAAACTGAATATGCTTTCTCCTTCCTTCCCAGCTTGTGTATGGCCCCACCTTCCTACTGAGGCATTTAGGGTGAGTCCCCTCCTCCCCACAAGGTAAAAGCAGGTAATGTCATTGAACCTAACTTTGCAGTCTCCATTTTGTTAGAAGTCAGAGAAGGATCTGGCTTTTCTTTAATCACTTCTTAAAGTAGTTCCCTGGATCTGCTTTTCCATAAATAACCTAAGTTTCTCTTTAAATAGGAGTTCCCCTTTCCTAGAATTAAGATTCCTTGAAGGATTAAACTTGAACCTGGCATTGTGGTTTGTTAAACTCAGTTCCCAAAACTTGGCTCCAGGGTTGGTTTACTCAGGCCTTATTCAGAACCCATAAATGACCCTAATTTGGATCTCTTGGAGGGCTTTCTCCCCTCCTGCTTTCTCATGGGCAGGAGTGCTTCTACCCTCTCCTCTTTCCTTCTCTTAATCCAATAAAGTCTCTCTAAATTATACCTTCTGTTTTGTAAGTTTCAATTCTTTAAATTCATAAGGCAAGAATCTAGGGGCACTCCAAAATTATTGGTGTGCTGGTGCATAATTGTGAATTGGCAGAGGAACCCCAATTTCTGTTTCAGGTTGGTGCATTGGCGTACATTGTTTCAATGATGAGGAACTCCAAAATTTTGGTTTCACTACCACCCTGACTTCCTGTGATTCTCCAAAAGAACCCAAGCCCCAGGCTTTAGCTTCTTTACTGCCCGCACCGTGCCAGGTTTATATGCCACAGTCCAAGGAAGCTACTCTCACTCACTCCCTCTTAAAGTGAAGAAAAATAAGAGTAAGGTAGTTGTTTTTTTATTTTGTTTTCTGTCTTATTTTTACAAGCATTTAGTTAGGGACAGAATCCCAAAGAGGGAGTGAGGGAACAAGGAACCGAAGAGATGCCATTCTGTTCATCTTGGCAAAACTGAAACTTGCACCTGAGGTCTTGTCTCATCCAAGATGGCTACCACTGAGTGACCCACCAGAAATTTCCTGACTCTTCCACTTCCTGTGTCAGCCCCTTGAGTCCAGGAGCCAATCTGGTCTGTCTTTACACACCTGAGTCTGATTAATAGAGTCACCCTAATTGGATATCTGATCATATAGAGTAGGTTACCTACATGACCCATCTCTTTCTCCTTTTGCCCCGTGACCTGGCCTGAACATGCATGTGAGCCTGGCTAGGTAGGGGAGAGAACTTTCTTTCCTGAGTATTTTTCTGCTTGCCTTCTGCCTGGGTCATACTGTGGGGTACCTTCTCACCTTGATTACTTGTGTGACTTTTCTGATCTCTAAGCCTGATACTTGTGTACTTCCTCTAGACTCTGGATCTACCACATGGGTGTTCTCTCTAACCCCAGGGTCTACCATGTGTGTGCAATAACTCTCTTTACTTTCTTCACTATTCCGTTCTCGTTTAAATTTCCTGGTTTCTGCTTGGTGCTCTCCCTCTGTCTTCCTACTTAATCTCTTCACTTGATTCTACTTGGAGGCTTAGAGCTGATATTTTCATGCTTTGTTCCCACTCAAGCGTGTGCTTCTTCTAAATCTTTTAGCACGTGGGCTTCTGGGTCCTGTCTTCCATGTGTATAACTACCCCAGTCTTTTCCTAGATACAATTTCCTCTAAACTTCACAATTCATAACTTCTACCTAAATAAACTCAATAGTTCATAATTTATTCTTCTCAAGTCCATTTTTATCAATTCTTTGTAAAAATTAGGATAAGGACCAAAAATTTGGGTTTACAAGTCTGAGAGACCTTCCCAAACCCCAAAATCCTGCATCATAAGTATCTTCACTTGCCTGGCCCCTGGGTTCAGCTAAGATCTGTCCAGTAAGTGCTCTGTGTAGTATCTTCAACTCCTTCCTTGATCCTCACGCATGGGAATCCTCTTATTTTTAGCCAACTCAAGAGTCAGTCCTGAATTTACCTATGCAATCCTGACTGGAAAACACCTAAGAGGCAAGTAAAAATTGTGTGGCCTGGACTGGGTAGATATTTCAGTTGTTAAAATACTTGCTGCACAAGCATAATGGCCTGAATTCAGCTCCTCACACACACCCAGCACTCCTATAAATCCAGGTTGGATTTGGCAGTTGACCTGTAATCCCAGCTCTTGGGAGACAAAAAAAAAGATCCCCAGGGCCAGCTGGCCAGCTAAACTAGCCAAATCAGCAAGCTCAAAGCTCAACTGAGAGACTGAGGAGTGTGATCAAGGAAGATGCAGGCAACGAAGACTACATGCACATTCATATACATGCACCTGTACACACACATCAGTGCACCCCAATGCAAATGCATGCATGCACACCACACACAGGATGAAAGAAATCACCTGGCCTGTGCCTCACACTCAGCAAAACTATCACCCTGGACGCTAATCCTCATTTTCTGAGCGCTGTCCAAGGTGCTGAGGGACTGAGAAACCCACATGGGAAGCTGCTGTTTTGAGAACCTACATGGACTTGGCTACAGGATCCATTACTATCTCTGAGCCACTGAACACTGGGAAGGTAATTGATCAGTAGGCTGACCTGGCCTCCTGCCTGGTCTTCTGCCTGGTCTCCTGCTCCAAGCACAGGCCAGTAGGAGAGATGGGAGCACTTAGGGCTCCTCTTGATTATGGATTCATTCATCAGAGGCAGAAACTCATGGCTTTTACATCATCTCCCTTGTCAGCCAGCCCTGCCTCCATCTCTGCATGAGCCCTTTTATCATCACCTCAGCAGAGGCCTTATTAAGCACAGAGCAAGTCAGTGGAGGGTACATCCAGCAGGGCCAGGGATCACCAGCTGTAGATGTTCATTTGAAAACTGTAGCCATAGAAGCTTGTTATATGGAGAATGTGATTTTCTCCCCAGAACCCACAAGAAATTTAAAAAATACTTATTGTCTTCTACATGGCAATAGATCTCTGGCCCCAGGAGACACCTGCAATGGGGGACCATTTGCTTTTGTTCAGGGATCCAGGGCAGGGACAGCTTTCCTAAGCAGCAGCTGCATCTTCTGCCAGATGTGCAACTCTCAGATCACTCCCTTTCCTCTCCTTCAATTTGGGGGCCTCAGGCTGTAATTAGCTCTTGAATATGGCAATACATCAAAGCTGTGGAAATGACAGAAACTTTGTTTTCCCTTCTGCTTGGTTCTTCTGCTCACTGTAAACCCCACTCTCTCCTCCTGCATCGGGTATAACCCATGCAGACCTTCCAGACATAGCATCTGAGACTAAATGAGTGCTACATTCAACAGACTTTGGAGTAAAATAAATAAGTAAAACCAGCCATAGACTCCATGGTCCAAAAAGCTGAACCATCTCAATTTTTATGGGTTGGAGACATCCAGACTGGAGTGCCCTCCACAAGACCATTCCCTGTGGAGTTCCAACTCCTCTCGTTCACTTCTGTCTAAGAAGACACCTTTCCTGTGAGAACATCCCCAACAAAGTCACCCCTTTTTGTGGTGCTCAATATACAGTCCTCTGTAATTGACAAACAAATGACACGAACAAGCAGGGCTCATCAACACATCCACCTCTGTGTACAGTCCCCAGACGAGCAACTTGAACCATCTCAAGGCTAATCCATGCAAAGCCCAGAGTGCTACTGCTTTTGTTCTCTCCACTGTGTCCCTGAATGATCCCCAATTTAAATCTCCAGGCTCCCACAATTAAGCAACAGGAGAAATATCCATGTTCCTGTATCAAGCTGGTTTCTCTGCATTCACAGTGGAGAAAGGGCTGCCACAGAGGAACCAAGGACAGGGAATCTAAACCTTCTAGGCCTAGTGGAGTTGAATGATTATAGGAAGGTGGTGAAGGACCCTTAATGCATTAGCCATGTCCTGTCTATCCTTACCTGTCACTGAAGTTTTGGAGCCCTGAAGGTAAAAGATTCAAATGCTACAGAGTCGAATTTAGAGGGAAGTTTGTGTGCATTTCAGACTGAGATTTGAATATGGTACTCCTCAAAATTTGAGGGTTGGGTAGTGCTATTGAAACCCTGTGTTACAGAAGTGAGTGCACATCCTTTACTGTGTGTTAAAGAAGTGAGTGAATATCCTACACCATGTGTTACAGAAGTGAGTGCATATCTTACACTGTGTGTTTCAGAAATGGGAGTTTCATGAACAAAGCTCAGGCAGTGGCTTTAGCCTGCCCTTGTTTTGCTGATGGAAGCATTTTCTAAATCTGTGTATTCCTGCTTCCTCTGATTGGTGTCCTCAGTAGGAGCATGGCCACTGGGGACAATCCCTGTGTCCTTTAGGAATCTTATGCCTGATCTTTAGACAAAACTCAAGAAGGTGAAATTTCAAGCATCCACAAGAAGAGTCCATTTAGTGAGCACAGCGCCTTTGTGATGATTTCTGCCTACAGCTGCCTTCACAAAGTGACCCACCTTCACTGGGCACCAGGAACATATACAACAAGTATGGATGATTCTAGAAGGCAGTGAGACCTGGAGAAAAGGCTTTGAACTCTCATAATTCTGACTACAGCCTGCCTCTGCCACATGTGAGACCCACCTGCCCAGCCACAGGTAGAGGCTTTGAGAATCTAGATTTAGATGTAGCTCTGGTGATTGTGATGAGTGTCACTTCCTCCTTCAATGACACTAGTTAGGAGCCTCTCGCAGGTGTCTCACCCTTGTGGCTAAGAGAGACCCTTGAAGCTATCTCTCAATTACCCACATGATATAATGCAATTAGTTTCCAGCGTGCTATGAATTTGTCTGGTGATTACAGGACTGCAGAAAACAATGTGCACATAATGAACGAGCTTTCTATGATCACGCATCTCGGCTCAGCCGTCAGTGTTTAAACAACAGCTGCAGGAACTGGAAATTAAATGACATCACCAGGTTAGTGTGGTGCCAAGAACTCTGTGCTGCTCCCTTGGTCATTCTGCCAGTTTCACTGAGGATCATGGCACATCCCCTGTACCGAAATGTACTGAAATGCAAGGTAGAGTCTAATCAATGTTCTGTCCAGATGCATGGGGGGAAGCCAGGCTCCCCACAAACTGCATGCCTGCTTTGGTACTGATGGGGCTCAAGCTGTGGTAGCCAAAAACATGGTCCAATAGCTCACAAGAAACCAGAAGAAACAGAACTTTCATGAAGCAACCATTGCTCTTTGCAGAATGTTCCAACCTTACCTTGAAGCAGGTCATAAGATCCATATGTGAGAGGGGCCCTCCACACCCAGAGACACAGACCATCCTTATCTCTAAAAGACAGGGTTACAAAGGCCCTTTGAGCCACACTTCCTTGTGATCATCCACTCTTCATCAAACCCAGCAGGAGATACAGAGATTTCCCTGTTCCTGAAGACTTCCTTCTCATATGAACACTCCAGTACCACTCAAAATTATATTAAACAAACTTACAATCTACTTTCTATGTGTATGACAATGTGTGTTGTGAACACATGGGTGGATATATGTGTGAGGTGCACATGGGCATGTGTGTGGGTGTGCATGCAAGTGTATGCACATGCATAAAAAGACCAGAGAACAACTTTGGACGTCATCCCTCAGGAGTTAGCCACCTTTTTGAGGCAAGATTTCTCAATAGCTTTGAGCTTGCCAAGTAGGCTATCGTGATTGGTCAGTGAACTCCAGGCATCCATACATGTCTGCCTCCCCAGTGCAGGTGGATGCCACCACCACGCCTTGCTTTTAGTTTTTAAAACATGGGTTCTGGAGATCAAACCCATGTTCCTATGTTTGCACAGCAAACACTTTATCATTGAGAAAATTTTAATTGACAATGCTCATGCATGTACATAATATATTTTGGTCACAACCCTTTCCCATTATCTTCTTTTTCTCTCATCCCCTTTCTTTTTAAAAAAAATATTTATTTTATTTTTTATTTGCAAGCAGAGAGATTCAGAGATTCAGAGAGGGTGGGGGAGACTATGAGCCAGGACCTCTAGCCACTGTAAAGAAACTCCAGATGCATGTGATACTTTGTGCATCTGGCCTATGTAGGTACTGGGGAATTGAACCCAGATCCTTAGGCACTGGAGGCAAGTATCTTAACAGCTGAGCCATCTCTACAACCCTTCTCACCCCCTTTCCATTGAATCCATTCTTCTTACTAAGTAGTTCTTCTATTTTGGTGTTTTTATTTTTGCCCTCCTCCAACATCCCTGAACAAATGTGGATGAATCCAGTATTACGCAGGTCTTGTGCAGGTAATGAGTCACTGCATGGTCATGAGTGCAACAGTCTCTTCATGTCTGAAAGGCAGCATTCCTAAAGGCTCCTCCCATCCTCTGGCCCTTACATCCTTCTGAAATGTTACATGTGCCTTGGAGAGACTAACAAAGATGTCTCACTTTGTGCCAAGCACTCAACAGTCACTTATTCTCAGCACTTTGATGAGTTTTGAGTCTCTTCTGTAGTCACTGCCATCTGCAAAGAGAAGCTTCTCTGACCAAAGATGAAAGCAGCACTAATCTATGGGTATAGATAAGCATAATTATTTAAGGACAATTGTGATTAAACCATTAAACAATGTAAAGGGTCCCCCATTGCCTTGTGTGTTTGTGATTAAGCCCCAATCTCAATCCCCAGCTGGTGGAGCCTTGCTGGAGGAGGTGTGTCACTAGGGGGTGGACCTTGAGATTTCATAATCCAGAACAGTTTGCCAGTGGTAGCTAGCTCACTCTCTCTCCTTCCTGTCTGCTGATGGGGAAAAAAGCAACACCCAGCTGTCTGCTCATGCCATGTTTTCTCCACATGATGAACCCTTCCCTCAAAATTGTAAGCTGAAATAAACCATTTCCTTCTGTAGCCAGGTTCTGATCATGTGTTTTGTCCCAGCAACAGGGAGGTAACTGCTGCTGCAATTTGCTCTCTCTTTCAGCCAACCATTTACCTATGAGATTCACCTGGCTCATGTGGATGCCTGTGACTTACTCCTTTCCATTTCCAGGGTTCTACAATTGTTATGTCCTCGCCACGGTGGTGGTTACATAGGGTGTTGGCATTCTGCTGCTCTGAAAATTCTCTGGACAGGTCTCCCACATCAAAATCCTCACCAGGAAGCCATGATTCACTGGCATCTCCTTATACCACTAATCTGAAGTTCTGTGATTAGCAACCAGAGTGGGTATCTTTATGTGTGTTCCTTGGCTAGGAGAGGCCATCCTTTCTTTATCTTGCTAAGGATGGACCCCAGGGTCATGTGTATGAGAGACAAGTATCACAGCCCTGGTCTGGGCTTCATCTATTCTCAGCTTGTCTATGGGTCATCTACTTTACATTTAATGCCTGTGAGGATGTTGGTGGGTCCTCTCCTCACTGACTAATGGACATTCGATCATCTGGACGCAGCTCTATTGATCACACCTCTTCTCTAGGCTGTATCTTCTCATGCTCTCTAAGGTGACTTTTGATATATACTCATAATTTTAATGTAATCAAGTTTATTGATCTTTTATTTTATGGTTAGTGTCTTTGGCACTCTGTTAAAACATTCCTTTCCTATCCTTATAATAATTCTTGATTTATAGTAGAACATGCGATCCTACCTTGTTCTGCAAAAATGGAATCTGTTTCACCTCCCCTGGGGCTGGTGATTGCCTTTTAATACTTTGCTTTTTATTTGTCTCTATGTATGTACAACACTGTCTTAATTATTTTGTGACTACTGAGTCAGATTGTGGGAGTCATGGCCCCTGTGGATTATATGACTCCTCTGATGTGCATTTCTGTCTCAGGCTGTGACTTGCTCAGGCCAAGGGGACATCAGCAGGTGTGACACAGAGAGATGATGAAATGCTTCTGCAGTGGGGCTTGTCCCCTGGAGGCATGCCCAGATATGTTCACAGCATGAAGGAATCTGCCATGAGAGATAACAGGAAGAGAGGAGCTGAGCCTCCAAAGCCATCATCACCAAATCCAGCCACAAAAGCTTCAAACGAGGCTGCCAAGCCCAGGCCAGCCTGGCAGAACGGTGAGGACAACCTAAGAGTGACAGAAAAGAAGGCACTGTTGTTTTAGGTGCTCTTTTGTGTAGCAAAAAGGCCTCAAAATAATGGTCTTCGCTCCTCTGGGGTCATTGTGTTTCCATGCATCCCAGAACCTTGTCTCTGCATCCAACTGTTCTGACTCAAGCCAGGGTGACTCTGTTGACTCCATTTTGCTCAACTCACCTTTTGCTGCAATATAAACCAGAAAAATGCACAAAAGTGTAACAAATCACTTTATTTTTAGCATTCTTTCCAAATATCATGTTACTTAAATTCAGGCTACTTTAGATACGATTGTAAATATGAAAGAAATGATGTATTCTTTTTAAATTCCCTTTGGCGGTCTGGGGAGATGGATCGGTGAGTGAAGTGTCTGCCACACAAGCATGAAGACCTGAATTTGGATCTCTAGAACCTACACAGAAGCCAGGGGTGGTAGTTTGTAGCTATAATTAGCACTGGGGTAGCAGAGAAGGAGGATCCCTGGGCTTTCTGGCAGCTCCTATAGCTAATCTGTGAGCTCTAGTTTCAACAAGAGACCTTGTGTCAAAAAGGCAAGTGGAAAGTGGTTGAGGAAAACTCCACATTAAGCTCTAACCCCCACCCATGCATGTGCACCTGTGTTTTACTTAGTTTCAGGTTGCTGAGCCAAAACACCTGACTTAAAGCAGCGGATGGGAGGAAAGGGTTAATTTTGGCTTCCAGTGTCAAGAGGAAGCTTCACGATGGCAGGAGAGGATGATAGAGCAGAGGCTGAAAGTCATTCCTTGTCATAGCAAGTGGAAGGTAGGAAGCCAGGCAGTGAGCCAACCTCTGGCCAGGGAGAAGTTGGGCTATACCACACCAAAGCCTGCTCCAAGAACACACCTTCCTCCAGCATGACTCTGCCTCCCAAGTTGCCACCAGCTGGGGACCATGCATTCAAAACACATGAGTTTATGGGGGACAGCTGATTCAAACCACCACAACCTACATACATATGAACACATATACAACAAAAAGAATGTCATTTGGGCCCTTCCCTAATACTTTTTAAAATATGGCTTGGATGTGGTCTGTCCCCAAAGCTTCATGTTTGGGAGGTAATGATAGGTGGTGAGTCTTTAGAGATAGAGTCGTATGGAAAGTCCTTCAGTGAATTAAGTATGTGCCTTTGGATACAGTCGTTTCCCAGCTTCCTAAGTGCTTGATCAGCATTGATGAAATGTGGCTGATTTGGTCCTCACCAGAAGGATCAGTGCCAGCCACATGCCCTTTAGCCTCCAGATCTATGAAGTATTTTTTTTCTTTACGTACCCCCAGGTTCGGGTAACTGGGTACAGTGATAACATTGAATTCATTCAATCTCCTTCCTTCCTCTCCACAGCATGGGAACCACAGAAGTAATTCCCAGCAGAACCTCTGTGTATATCATTCATGTACTTCCTACACACACAAGTAAAATGTTAATTCATGAATCATTTTTAGTATGGTTATGACTGAAATTTTTGTTTGCACAAATGTGACCATTCTAGATATATAATTCTGTCATACCTTTTAAAATTCAGCCTTGGTTTTTTTTAACACAATTCAAGCTGATATGAACAAAATGAAATCATTTTTCTTATGGTTGAATAGCATTTCATTTTGGTAATGCTCACAGTTTATTTACACGTTTCCCAGCTGATGGATGTTAGGTTAGTGCACTTTCCCTCAAAGGACAGCTGCACATGGCACCCACCTGGGACATACACATGAAGACTTCTGGGCTGGGATGTAATGGAGAATGGGACTTCTGGGTTTAGGGTTGAGCTCAGCATCGCTAGCTAGTTACCTTCTCTTTGCTGGGGTAAACCACCCAACCAGAGCAGCAGATGAGAGGAAAGTGTTTATTTCATCTTAGAGTTTCAGGAGAAAATTTCATCATTTAGCTGGGGAGTCACGATTTGTCACTTTAATAGGAAGGAAGTAGAAAGAGTAAACTCACTAGCATTGTCAAGCAGGGGCTGGATTATAAAAATCCCAAGGTCCACCCCAGGGACACACCTCCTCTAGCAAGGCTCCGCCTCCCAAAGGCTCTCCTAGCTGGGGAGGCTTAACCACAATCACATGGGGCTATAGGGAACATTCTACATTCAAACCACTGCACTAGCTAATGTCAAATGCTCCCAAAATCATGACATGTCCATCACACAGCTGGCCACTATAGGTGACATTTTCTGTCTCTCACACCTTGGCCAACATATCACATTTATATATATTTGTATATTAATATATATTAGTTGTATATAAATATATTCTAATAAAACTATATATAGTTTTGTTATAAAAAGAACTTCCTTTTTAAAACTTGTTGGTCTCTCTATGTCTGAGATACATATGTATAAATGTTTTTATTAATCTTTCTGATGTAAGTCGCCACAGAATATTCTAGATCAAGCATTTCTGCCCCATAGCTCTGTGAGTCTCTTTCTAGTAACTTAATACATATATAATTTACTCATTCTGATTATTATTATTCTTTCACAGATTGTAATTATTTTCTGGAAAGATTGAAAATTCCCTCCTCCTTTTCAACTGTCTTCAGTTTTAACAATCAATTATTTTTACTTTAACTGTAAATGTTTCCTGGTAAGTTGGTACATGGATATCATGTGAGATGATCAAGTCATAGCCACTAGGTTTCCAAAACCTTCCACATTAAACACAAACCTGACTGGCATGTGACAATCATGTGTACTTACCAGGTAGATTGGTATTTCCATCCATGTGTACAGTGTGTTCTGAGCAAATCAGGGAACAACTGGCATTGCTACCTCTTCATCATTACTTTGTGGGGTGTTGGGGAGTTGCAGACCCCTGGCCCCCTGGCAGCAGGAGAAAGGACTTGATTGGGGAGAGGTGAGGCATATGGTCGGACAAACACACGCGACAGGGAGAAATGTCGGGCAAATCTCACTTTAGTTGAGTACCCAAAGCCCTTTCATAACCCAAGGCTGCATTGTCCTGTATTCCTCTTAAGCATTAAGATTCAAACCTTTTGGCAGGAGCCAATCAGCAGAGTACAGCAGAGCAAATATGCCTAGGTGCATTGTTTTACAGCCAATCAGCAGGGTAGTTGGTTACATCACCAGTAAAGTGAAACCTAACAAACAGGAACAAAGCTTACCAGCTACATGGAACTCAGTAAGCAAGAACAAAGCATATTCTGGTAAGAACAGATGGTGGGGGAGAATATCAGAGACTTGGCAACCCTTGGTAACAACACACTTGGGTCATGAGAACCCAGCTGAAGACTGGACTATCCATGGTCCCCTACCACAAAGACTGATACAGATGGCCCAAGGAGGAGGATATTCAGCTGACTAGGGATGGGGAAGGGGGCAATGAGGAATTGGGGATAACAACTCATTGTTGGCCCACTAAACAATGTTACTCATTATGGACAATAAAAAGAAAAAAAAAGAAAAAAGCATATTCTAAAACTTAGCTTAAGGTTGCTCAGTCAGGCTGGGGCCCAACAGTTGGGGACCTTTGAGCTCTTTTTTTCCAGTGTGTATTCCACACAAAATAGAAAGTACAGCCTGACCTTGAACTTGGATGTAGCTGAGGTTGACCTTGAACTTGTAATCCTCTTGCCTTCACTTCCGAAGTGCTGGGATGACATGTGCCACTACTTCCAGCAATAGTAATAATATTCCTTGAATAATAAAAATGTAAGGATCCTTCCCTCATGTGATGAAAATATGTCTACAAAAAATTGCATCATATTTAATGGTGAGAATCTCGATTTCATGGTGGTAATTTCCTTTGAGAGGGAATAAGGAAGGGTGTCAACTTTCACCACTCTTAATTCATATAATGTTAGAGGTTCCAGCCAGGGCAGTAAGACAGAGGTTAGAAAGAAATAAATAAAACTGTCCATACATGACATGGTTGTTTACCTGGAAAATCTCAGAGATCTACAAAGAATGAGTAAATGGAATTGTCTTGGTTGGTAGATACTTACCTAACATATAAACATCAATTATATCTTGTAGCACTGAAATTTAAAATGCTATATGGCTTGGTTCACTGGAAATAAAATATGCATGGACAACTTATCAAAGCACTTACCACATACGTGTGCTGAAAGCTACAGAACGTTGATGAAGAAAATGAAATCTGTGGCTAAAAAAACCTTCTGTGTCCATAACCTGGGAGATGGCATAGAAAATACTCAGTTCCCCCTCAGTTGATACCCAAGTTAGATCAGAATATCAGCAAGACTATCAGTAGACACAGACAAGATTATTCTAAGTCATGAAGGAGTTGACAAGGAAGAAAAGTGAAGTAATATTTGGTTCATCCAATTTCAAGACATGATGTTTTTACGGCAATTTAGCATTGTGGCATTGGCCAAGAGGTGGACACAGAGAAAATGCAAGTGGAGAAAGAGCCCAGAAGAGACCCTCAGGAATCTTCCCAGGTGATATTTGAGATGGGAGAGAGAGAGAGAGAGAGAGAGAGAGAGAGAGAGAGAGAGAGAGAGAGAGAGAGAGAGAGAGAGAAAATCATATCTGTTTGCTGAGAAGTGCTCAGCAGGACTGCAGGGCAGGGCTGGGTATATGTTCATCTCACACAGTGGGTGTAGTGGTTTGATTCAGTGTCCCCCATAAACTTAATGTGTTCTGAATACTTGATCCCCAGCTGATGGCAGGTGTGGAATTGGAACCTTGTTGGAGCTATGTTGTTTGGGGGGGCTTATTGGGGTTATAGCCAGCTTCCCCTTGCCAGTGTTTGGCACCCGTTCCTGCAGCTGTTTGCAGTGCTATGGCGGAGGTGATGTCCACCTTCTGCTCATGCTGCTGTTTTCCCTGCCATCATGGAGCTTCCCCTGGAGTCTGTAAGCCAAAATAAACCCATTCCTCCATAAGCTGCTTTGGGTTGGGTTCTTTCTGCACAGCAATGAGAACCCTGACTACACCAATGGGCTACCGATTAGCAGTGACTAAAATCACTTAAACTTCCTCCTGTGTCCATCTTTTTCCAGAGCCTGTGTGTTGTAAAGCATCACATAGGGCGCCATGCTGGGTGCTCTTGGCTTCCACTTCCTTTAGCTGCTATGACAGAGACCCCGCCTGTTGAACCCTTGGCCAGATTTATGCAGGTACAACCTGGCAGCACCTGAACTCAGTTCCAAAGGGTTCACCTGTCTGATTCCCCCATGTTAATGGTCAGAAGTATGGAAGGGCTGACACTTCTTCTCTGGCCTTGCTTGACTGCTTGCATGGGAGGGCATGGCTGCAGGCTTCCCATTCGTGGCTACACAGGGGCTTTTGGCAAGCATTCCATCAGAGCTGTACCCTCAGATGACAAGCAGAGTTCTGAGGCACACAGCTCTGAGGATTCTCAGAGGTCATCATCAAGGTTGCCTGATATGATACAGTCGATGGGACTCAATGTGAATGTCTGACAAATAACAAAGAACTTTGGTGACACTTTATTTCAAATATTAAATGGATTAGAATTATACTGAAAATTATGTTTTGTTTATGTAAAATTCAGACCTAAACAGGAAGACTGTATTTTGTTTTTTTCTTTTAATTGAACGACTGATTGATTTTGCTACATCTGGCACCTAGCTGTTTGGAGGGGGCAAGCCTAGAGTGCATTCTTGTATTAGTTCTCTCCCCTTCCCTCTTTCCCTCCCTGGACCTCTTCCTTTCTCTCTCCTCATGGACTCACCAAAGTCCCTCTCATATGAGCTTTGGGCTTAGGCTAACATATCCCCTCAGTGTCTTCAAAGAATAGAAAAGTTCTTAAGAAATAAAACTCAATCCTCAATTTAAAAAAGAAAAGAAAAAAAAAAAAACCTTCTTTAACCCAAATCCACAGCAGTCCATTCACAGTGGTGCTGACCTCTGCCACCCCAGCCTGGGTTAAGAGCACACTCCCTCCCCACTGCGCCCTCTCCATTTCCCTCAGAATCTCTTTACACCTTTTGAAGTCTGGAGGGTATTAACTCAGAAGACTAGTACTTAAGTACAGGCTTTACAAAGCCAGGTGCCCTGGTTAAGTCACCTGTGCCCTACTTCAGCTCCATGATCCTAAAGCCTTCTCGACAACGTGATGCAAAAAGGCCATGAAGAAGAAAGCAACGAAGAACATCTCCCCCCTGGGCTGGGCAGATGGCTCACTGGGCGAGAGCATTTGCTATGCAATCATGGGGACCTGAGTTTGAGTCGCAGCAGCACCCACATCAAAAGCTGAGCATGGCCATTACATTGTTACCCCAGCCTTGAGAGGAGCAGAGGCAGGGGACCACCAGGGATAATGGCCAGTCAATCTAACTGAAAGTTAGCAGCTCCTGGTTCAGTGACAGACTCTGTCTTGAGAAAATAAGGTGGCAAAGTGATAATGTCTTCCCCTGACCCATAAGCACACACGGGAGTGCTCTGCTGCACACAACGATCATAAAACACATGCACACACTCTCTGCACGTACTACACACACACACCAGTAAAAGAAGAAAAGAAAGACAAATTGCCTCTCCAGTGGGTTCATTTCAGTTTCCAGAACTTTCCTTACCAGTGATAGGTTCATGTGTGTTTACATAACATGTTATTTGCTCTAAAGGATTCATTCAGACAGGCAAATCTCTCCAGGCTCTCTCCTGGGACAGAAGCCAGTTTTTAAGGGTAGAATCTCCAATGTTTTGGTGGGGGCTGGATGGGTTTTGAGGGATTTTTCCAAAGATATAGGACAAGATGAAATGAAGAAGGCCTGTGAGGGTTTGGTGAGGCTGTGTGTGTGTGTGTGTGTGTGTGTGTGTGTGTGTGTACATGCATGTTCTGTTGGTGTCTGTTTCACATACTTTATTTTTCTTTTTGGAAGCAGAGTCTCACTCTAGCACAGGCTGGTCTTGAATTCAAGATGATCCCTCTACCTCAGCCTCCCAGGTGCAGAGATTAAAGGTGTGTGTCACCACACCTGCCTGGCTGTGTTTTGAATTCTTTAGAATTTCCTAAGAGGCTCCAAATTAAAGCCATTTCTGTTTTATGTCCATTGTTTTTGACAAGAATCATGTATTTTGACAAATTCATAATTTTATTAGCTTTTCAAGACTGTACCAAACATCTGAGGATCATCAACACATAAAGAGAAAAGGTCTTGTTGTTTTTTTCTCGCAGGTTTCAGCCTGTGGCTGTTGTCAGGCCTGTGGTGAGGCTGGTCATGGTGGGTGAAGACATGGGAGATAAAACCAGACCTGATGGCAGGGAGGCTTTGGGTTCCCACTCTCTCCTTCAAGAGGATGCCCCATGCAAGGCCATGGATCTCCCAGAAGGTCCCACTGTCTTCCAATATATCACCATGATTGGGAATGAGCCTCTACATATGGCCCTTAGGTCACAAGCCTCTAGCCCTGAAGTTCCATCTGTTTTGCTGATAGGTGGGTGGAACTCACAAAAGAATTTCAGCTCAAATGGTAGTTAGCTTTTTTATTTTACCAAATACATTTTTAGTTATTTGAGACACACACAGAGAGAGAGAGACAGAGAGAGAGAGAGAGAGAGAGAGAGAGAGAGAGAGAGAATGGGTGTACCATGGCTTCCCACTACTGCAAAGGAACTCCAGATTCATGAACCACTCTATGCACCTGCTTTATGTGGGTATTGGGGAATAGAACCTGGGCCCTCAGGCCTTGCAAGCAAATTCCCTTAACCACTGAACCATCTCTCCAACTCCCACTCTGAGTTTCTTTATATATAGTCTACCACTGAAAGGTTTGTCCACTCTGGGGGAAGGTCTTCCTCCCTCCATCAATCCTCCCTGGAAGCGCCCTCAAAGACACACCCAGAGGCATGTCTCTTACCTGATGCTAGTCTAGTCAAGTTGACAGTAAAACTTAATCATCACAAGGTCCAGCACTAAGGACAACCCAGGTCACCTATGCCACCCAACCTCACCAATGGCGGTACTTTCCTATCTGGGTTCATAGCTGTGCTCTTACCTGGCTGGCTGTGGCCATCTTGTGTCACTCAATCTGCCTGGTGGTAGAGGCCATGCCAGAGCTCTGAGCAAGCGCTTGCTGTGTGCCTGAGGCATTTTTATCGCCACAGCTTCTGTTTCTTCCATCCCTTCTGCCAGAGTCTCTGGGTACCGTAAGCATTGAGTCACCAGGTGTACCTCTAAGTAGCAAAATTAGGGATCATTCACTGCTTTAGTGGTGCAATTAGCTTCCCAGTATGAGCACTGAGATTTTTTCTAATTAAGGCAGGAACTGTTTCTCAGTCTATAATAATCTCATTTAAAGTGTGTCCAAAACACTTAGCATACTTTGTTCAGGATCATCAGTCCTATGAGTTTTTTTTTTAATGATGTGAAAATAGATCCCTGGGATGCCACACCTCTGGCTGGGGGTTTACCAGACATGTCCCCAGCATGGGTGCAGGGCTGGGCTCTAGAGTTCAGTTTCAGCTAGACAAGCTAGCCAGCAAGACCCAGAAATTCCCGGTCTCCACCACCCCCATGCTTAGATTATAGGCACGTACCATCACCCTGGCTTTTCCATGGGTAGGATCTGAACTCAGGTCTTGTGCTTGTGTAGCAAACACTTTACCTAATGAGCCATCTCTCCAGCCCTTGACTCATGAAAAAAAAAAGATGTCTTCTTGACCAGGAGGGCAAGTCTCTTCACTTCCAGGATTGTAACTCTCACCTGACTTGCCACATAGATTTGAATTTGCTAGGCCTCTAATGGCCCCCAAAATGAAACAGGAATTTTGGGGTTCCTTGTCAATACACCAATGCACCAACAAATTTAGGGTACCCTGGGTTCTTGCCTTATGAATTTAAAGAATTAAAATCCATAGATGAGAGGCTAAAGTTTAGAGAAACTTTATAAGATTAAGAGTAAAAAGAGGAGGAAGTAAACCTTCCAGGAATACTCCTTTCCAGGGAAGGAGGCTCAGGTTGTTTGTCTTATAGGCAACAGGTAAGGAGAAACCAGGTTCTTTTCTCATCTCTAGCAAAGTGGAGACTGAAAGGATAGCCCCAAACACATTCCTGCTTTTCTACTTTGGGGGCTCAATAAACTGCCTCAAAACTTTCCCCACCACAGCAGCTCCTTCCAAATCTTCTTTTATTTTCATATTTTCAAACCCTCTTGCTAGTTATTTGGAAAGATACAAACACCTGCTATCAACCATAGTTGCCCTACAGTGTGATAGATTATAGCTTATTTTTCCTATTGTGGTAGTCCTATGGTGGTAGAATGTCCCCCAAAAGATTCAAAAGTGTATTAAAGTTTTTCTCCAGCTTCCTGGCTGTAGGAGGTGTCACCTTGGCCTGGCCTCCAGCCCTAAGGTATTTCTGAGGTAGATGTAAAATTCCAGTGATACATATGCAAAGAATAGTCCAGAGCTCAAGTCTGGAGCTCCTGTTGTTTGGTAGTTAGATTGTGCTTGCTTGAATTGCTGGTGCTGGGTCTCTCTCTCTCTCTCTCTCTCTCTCTCTCTCTCTCTCTCTCTCTCTCTCTCTCTCTCTCTCTCTCTCTCTCTCTCTGCTTGGATCTGTGAAATGGGGCCAGCCTTTTCTTGAACTTCCCCTGGATCTGTTATTTCAGTAAATACTTTCCTCCCCAAACTGTGCCTGGTTTGGAGATTCATCCCAGCAGCATGTGGCTGACTATGACACCTATGCAACCTGCATCAGCTGACCATCCTCCCTCATCCGGATCCCCTTCTCAGACACACTTCCCATTCCATTCTCTGCTTCCATGAGACCAACACTTCCAGTACTGCATGTAAGAGACACTATGTGGCATGTCCTTCCATGTCTTGGCTTATTGCACTCATCACAATACCATCTAGTTCTGTCCATGTTGCTTGAAAGGACAGCAGCCCATCCTTTGTGTGTGTGTGTGTGTGTGTGTGTGTGTGTGTGTGTGTGTGTGTGTGTATGTGTATGTGTATGCATATACATAGAAGTATGTATTTTACATATGTACTGTCCATTGTGGCATTATGGAGAATACAATGCATTCTATCATCTGTCTACCATAGATCTAGCTTCTGTCCTCATCTATATACCATCTACCTATTGTCTAATCTTCTACCATCTATCCATCTCCCATGAGTTTCCTGTCACCTATTGTACACCTCTCCATCATGTATCTATTATGTCTATCATCCACTACATAGCTATCTATCAATCTCCCATCATCAGTCCTCTATCTCTTCCATCCATTAGCTATCCATCATCTATCACCAATCTTCCTATCTGACAACTATCTTCTCTCTATCATCTCTGTATCTATCCACCACCTACTATCCACCTATCTATCCACTATCCTTCTTCTATCACTCCATCATCTATCTATCTATAATATGTCTACTTGCTTACCTACCCAACCTATGTATTTTTATCCATCCCACTCTCAGTGGCCCACTGGGCTAGGTGTTTACCTTGGCTTCTAGGCATGTCACTGTAATAAGCCAGACAGTGTAATCAGGTGTCTCTTCGAAAGGAAATTTCCTTTCATTTACATCTTTGCTCAGGAGGGGTCTGGATCTTCATGTTAGAGACTCCATACTGTTTTCCATAAAGACTCTACTTATTTACATTTCTACCCAAATCCCCTCCAAGAAGCATTCAGCAGTGTTCATGAGTTGCTGGACTATAAAGACTAAGAGAGTGAGCAGGTGGGTTTTTTTAAATGCATGTATGTGTGTGTTTGTGGAAGGGAGTGCATGAACACCTGTGTGGAGGTCATCACCTTCAGGAATGCCAACCAGCTTCTGTGAGGCAGGCTCTCTCATTAACCTGGAGCTCACCAGCTATGATATATGAGCTGGCCAGCAAGCCCCAAGGCTCCTCCTATCTCTACTTCCCTAGTGCTGTGATTACAGGTATGCACCACAATGCCTGACATTTAAGTGGGCTCTGGGGCTAGAACTTGGGTTCTCATATTTGAGAGGCAAGCACTTTACCCACAGTCATTTCCTCATCCCCAGGACATGGTGGTGTTTGTGATCAGTACCACACTTCCACTACCTTGGACAGCTCTTGAGACATGGACCTTGGGGTTATTGGTCAGGACATTTTTTTCATATTTTATTGTGAATAATTAAATACATCATATGAGCAAGTCTTATGGTGATATCCCCATTTGCCTCCTCCCTGTTCCTACCCCGCTGGGGGCCTTCCTACATGGGCTTGCTGGACCAGTCCATGGAATAGGCAGATATGGATTTTACCAGAGGTAGCCAGATTTTTTTTCCCTCTATCTCCCACCATGGCTCTGAAAATCTTTCCGCCCCCTCTTCTGCGCAGATCCCAGAGTCATGGTGGATGAGTTTTAGGTCGGCTTTACTGTTGAGGCCTTAAGAATTTCTGGGTTTCTGCTTTAGATTGTGTTGGGTATCCTCAGTGTCTGTCTCAATTATCCTTTCACAGGTTATCTGATTTGCTATGGTGGTAGGTCTCTTGCTCATCCCACCACTTCATTGAAGGTTTCTTTGGGCAATATATTATAAGTTAGGGGTGGTTCATCTCCTACCTGGGTGACAGGTAACATCTCAGGTCCTGTTGGTGGGATTGGGTTGTCCACAGTTCTCACAGGCTTCTGAAACATACAAACAGAATCTCCAACAGAGACTGAGATCAGTATAGGTTAAATGAGACAAACTTTGTTGATCTGAAAAGATTCTAATGGGTATAGCATTTCTGTAGATCTCTCATTAGTGGGGGTTTCCCCTTGGAGCCCAGGTTTCTGCTTTTCATATGGAATTGCCATGCATCCCAATTCTGGTTAATGGTTACCTGCCTCTGAGTAGATCTCTTAGCCAAATAAAAAGCCATTGATTACCCACACAGGTTTAGTGCCACTATTGCATGGGTGAGCACTTCTTGATGTTCCTGGTCTCTACCAGTCTTCATCATTCTTGTGGCATAATTCAATGTTGTATATTAACAACCTTTACTTTCTCTGAATATCTTTGTTCAATTTCCTCTGGAAGCTCTTGTAATGCTTTCAGGCACTACACATACTTCCATCTGGGGACTGGATACCATTCTTGATTAAGCAGGGTCTCTCAGTGTTGTATGATGACAATCTGTGGTGTCTTCAGCAATAGGGTCTTACCTTTTGCTGGGTTAGTTATTGAAGAGCTTTGACCTAGCCCTGTCTTATTTTGGGGGACCTCATGGGTCTCTTTGATCAACAGCTATAAGTGTGAGAAGTAACCAATGATTGTGACCAGGGGATATAGGTCAGACCATTTGTCTTGGGGTTAGGCCACCGCCTGCCCTATTCAGGGCTTCTCTTACCTGATGATGTCCCTGGCTTCCTAGAGAGCTTACTGCTTGAAAATAAGGGTTTTAAGTTATCCTTCCTTATTGGTTATATTGGTATGTAAACCCCCACCTCTCCTTTCCCCCAGCCCAATTCCTTCTAACATCTTTGTCATCTCTCGATTCATATGACAGGTTTTCTTAATGTTCAGGCTTAACCTGGTTAGGAACCACATATGAGGGAGAATTTGAGGCACTTGACACTGTTCTTGTGTGAGGTCACTAAGAATGATCTGCTCCAAGTCCATCCACTTATCTTTAAATTTCATTATGTCATTTTCCTTTCAGCTGTGTAGAATTCCATAGTATGTATGTATATATATCACAACTTTGATAACCTTTCATTCAGTGATGGGCATTTGGGTTGATTCCAATTCTTTGCTATTATGAATTTAGCTGATATAAACGTCGTTGAGCAAATTTCTCTGTGCTTTGGCAAGGAATCTTGAGGGTAGATGCCCAGTAGAGGGATAGCTGAGTAGCTCTATATCCATCCTATTCAGGTTCTTCTACACTGTTTTCCATAGTGGTTGTACAAGTTTGCAATCCCTCCAGCAGTGAATGAGGGTCCCTTTTTCCTCACATCCCTGGCAGCATTTCTTGTCATTGGATTTTTTAATGATTGCTTTTCTGACTGGAGTGAGGTGGAATCTCATTGTTGTTTAATTTGCATTTCCCTGATGATTAGTGATGTTGAGCATTTTCTTAAATGAGTAGGTTGTTTGTATTTTCTCTTCTGAGAATTCCCTGTGGAGTTCAGTGCCCCATTTTGTGATAGTGCTGTTTGATTTTTTTTTATTATTTAATATTTTGAGTTCTTTGTAGGTTTTACATATTAGGCCTCTGTCAATGGAATCACTGACATAGATTACCTTCTATTCCTTTTTAAAAATATTTTATTTATTCATTTTCAAGCAAGGAGAGAGAGAGAGAGAGAGAGAGAGAGAGAGAGAGAGAGAGAGAGAGAGAGAGAGAGAGAAAGCCAGGCATCTGGCTTATGTGGGTACTGGAGAATTGAACCCAAGGCCTTAGGCACTGGAAGCAAGTGCCTTATCCTCTGAGCCATCTCCTCAGCCCGATTACCTTCTATTCTAATAGTGGTCTATTGGCTTTGAGTATGGTATGTTTGTCTATACATAAACTTTTTAGCTTGATGAGATCCTATTGATTGAGTGATTGTTGCACTTCTGGACTACTGGAGGTTTTTTCAGGAAGTTTTTGCCTACTTTCTCCTGTAGATTTCATCCTATTTTCTCCTCTAGGCTATTCAGAGTTTCTGGTATTATTTTGAGGTCTTTAACCCATTGAGTTGAGTTTGTGCACAGTGAGAGGAGTGGATCTAGTTTCATTTTTTCACATATGTTTAGCCAATTTGTCTAGCACCATTTGTTGAAGGTGCTATCTTTTCACCAGTTGATGTTGTTGTCACCTTTGTTGAATATGAAGTAACTATAGTTGTTCAAGCTTAGGGCAGGGTCTTCAACTCTGTTCCATTGGTCTGTCTGTCTGTTTTTATGCCAGTACCATGCTGTTTTTGTTACTATGGCTTTGTAGTATATATTTAGATCAGGTATGGTCATACCTCCTGAGGAGCTTCTTTTACTCAGGATACTTTTGGATATCCAAGGCCTTTTCCCCTTCCAAATAAATTTGGAGATTATTTTTCTATATATGCAAAGAATGAAGTTGGTATTTTTATTAGAATAGCATTGAATCTGTATATAGCTTTTGGAAGTATTGCTGTTTTTATGATATTAATTCTACCGATCCAGGAGTATGGGAAATCTTTCCATCTTTTCACATCTTCCTCGATTTCTTTTTTGAGTGTTCTTATGTTTCATTATACAAATGTTTCACATCCTTGGTTAGTGTTATTCCAAGGTATTTGATTTTTTGAGGCTATTGAAAATGGGACTGTTTCGCTAATTTCTTTTTATATATGCCTGCTGTTTGCATACAGGAAGGGTACTGATTTTTGTGTGTTAATTTTGTATCCTGCCACGTGTGGCAGGAATTTATCAGCTTTGGTAATTTAATGGCACTATCCTTTGGATCTGTTATGTATAGGATCATGTCATCTGCAAAAAGGGATAGGTTCACTCCTTCTTTTCTAATTTGTATCCCTTTTATGTCTTTCGCCTGTCTTATTGCTTGGGCTAGGACTTCAAGCACTATGTTGAAGAGCAATGGTGAGAGTGGACATCCCTGTCTTGTTCCCAATTTTAGTGGGAACTCATTAAGTCTTTCTCCAATGAGTATGATTTGGGCTTTAGGAGTATTGTATATGGTCTTTATTAGGTTGAGGTATAAGACCCCATGTCAATTCTCTCCAGTGTTTTGATCATGGAGTGATGTTGAATTTTGTCAAAGGCCTTCTCTGCATTGATTGAGATGACCATATGATTCTTGTGTTTGAGTTTATTAATATATAGTGTATTATGTTAATCAATTTTCATATGTTGAACCAACCCTGCATCCCTGGGATGATGCATAGATAGTCAAGGTGGATAATACTTTTGATGTGTTGTTGGACTCAGTTTGTGAGGATTTTGTTCAGAATTTTTGCATTTGAGTTCATCAGGAATATAGGACTACAGTTTTTCATTCTTGTTACATCTTTGTCTGGTTTTGGTATTACGGTAATGGTAGTTTCATAGAAGGACTTTGGAAGCATTCCCTGTTCTCAAATTTCCCAAAAGAGCTTCAGAAAGAGTGGTTTCAGTTCTGTGATGAAGGTTTGGTAGACTTTGGATGAGAATCCATCAGTTCCTGGACTTTTCCTTTTGGGGAGGTTTTTGTTTGATTACATTTTCAATCTCTGTGGATGCAATAGGTTTATTTAGGTGCTTTATCTGTTCTGAGTTTAGTTTTGGTAGATAATAGGTATCCAGGAATTTATCCATTTCTTGCAGGTGCTCCAATTTTGCAGAGTAGAGGTTTTGGAAGTATTCCCTGATGATTCATCCACTTTCATTGGTGTCTGTTGTGATCTCTCCCTTTTAATTTCTGATTTTGTTGATTTGGGACTTCTCTTTTTTCCATTTGATTAGATTGACCAGGGGTTTGTCAATCTTGTTTGTTTTTCAAAGAACCAGCTCTTTGTTTCATTGATTTTTAAAAATCGTTTTCTTGGTTTCCAATTCATTGATCTCTACTCTGATCTTAAATTTTCCTTTTCTTCTTAAGCTCCTAGGCTTAGATTGTTCTAATTTTTTAAGTGCCTTTAGGTAGGCAGTTAGGTTATTAATTTGAGATCTTTCTGTCCTTGTTATGAAGGCACTTAGTGCTATAAATTTTCCCCTCAGGGTTGCCTTCATTGTATCCCATATGTTTTGGCACATTGTATTTTTGTTATCATTTAGAACAAGAAAATTTTCAATTTCCTTTTTAATTTCTAGAACTACCCATTCATTGTTTAGTAGCATATTTTTCATTCTCCAATAGTTGGTATATTTTCTGTGTTTTTTTTTCTTCCATTGTATATTTCCAGCTTTAGTGCATTGTGGTCTGAAATGAAGAAGGAGATTCCATCAATTTTCTTGAATGTATTGAGGCATGTTTTATGGCCTAATATATGGTCTATTTTGGAGAAGGTTGCACTAGCTTCTGAGAAGAATGTATATTCAGTAGACTTGGGTTGGAATGTTGTATCGATGTCTGTTAAGTCTATTTGATCTATGGTGTTGTTGAGCTCTATTATTTCCCTGCTGATCCTCTCTTGGATGATCTGTCTAGAGATGATAATGGTGTATTAAAGTCTCAAACTCTCATAGAGTTGGAGTTTATTTTGTTTTCCAATAAGTTTTGCTTTATGAAATGTGGTACACCTGTATTTGGTGCATGCATATTTATGATAGTGATATCCTCTTGTTGAATTGTTCCCTTGATGAGTAAGAAGTGTCTTTCATTGTCCTTTTTGATTTCCTTTGGTTTAAAGTCTATTTTGTCAGATATTAATGTAGCCTCACCCACTTGTTTTTTTTTGTTTGTTTGTTTCTGTTTTTTTGAAAGATCAGTTTCCATCCATTTACTCTGAGGAGTTTTCTGTCTTTAGAGGTTAAGTGAGTTTCTTGAAGGCAACAAATGGAAGGGTCCATATTTTTTATCCAGTCTGCTAGCCTGTGTCTTTTTATGGGAGAGTTAAATTGGGATCAGTGGGCAGGGTCCCAGGGCCTACTGGCTGGTGGGAAGTCAAGGTGCAGCTCCCTAATCTAGCCTCACCTGGGGCCAGGGGGTGGATGGGTGAGGTCCCTGGGGTGCAGGCTGTTCAGAAACAAAGCGGGAGCTAGTTTACCTGGCTTGGGGCTGGTGGTTGGTGGGTGGGGTCAAAGGGCACAAGGGCAGGTGGGAAGCCAAGGTGCACTTCCCTAACATGGCCTCACTTGGAGTCAGAGGTGGTTGGAGCATTTTGAGTGAAGTTATGAACCTTCAAACTAAGGAAAGAGAAAAAAGAAAAAATCGATCTTATATCCAGTGACATCCCTCTGCCCAAATCATTCTGGCCTGTATTTCTGGTCTCTCCCCATGGCAAAACTAGGTGGAGTCAGCCCCTCAGAAGACACATAAGCAATGCTGTTTGGGATAACTGCTGTTGACTCCATCAGTGCAATGGAACTCGGGTGCTAATTTTATTCTCCAAGAAGCCCATAGTTGCATGCAGCCCTTGCTCGAAGTTACAAATCCAGGGAAGCCATCTTTCTTCTTGAAAGCTCTGAAGGCCATCATCCTATACTGAGTGACAAAATGAAGCAAAAGTGAATTTTCAGCTATTTCTTGATGTCTGGTCACACCTGCCCCTTTCCCGACTATGCAGTTCTTTGAAGATGTTTGGTCAGGTAATAAAATGGGTGAGTGTGAGGGGTCACCCTGTCTGTTTCCTATCAAGATTTTCAAGAGGAAGAAAAAACAAGCGCAAGGTATTGCCATCCCTGTGTGAGTCTTTGGCTACTTAGGTGTATACAGAAGTCTTTCAGATAGTAGCGCCAGTGCCCACCAGAGGGACCACGCCTGGCCGTCCTCCACACTTGTGGTCAAGGACAGGTGTTTAGTGAGTGATGGCTCTGGGAGGGAAGAGCCTCCTGCTGTGCTGTGTGTTTAGAAAGGGCATCGCCTCCTCTCCTGTTGTTTATAAATATTCCATCAGTGGCAAAATGCATAGCCCCAGGGAACAATGAAATGAGCTGGCGTGGTAACCAAGCGGCACTTTCTGGAATCCAGTAGAGAAGCCTGCAGACACGTGCTTGAGCAGTCAACATTGATGCCCAAGAGCTTCTGCCCTTTGCAGCTTGGAAGACAAATAGGAAAAACTCCAAGATTACAATAAAAATCCCCCTGCAAATAACCAGAGAACACTGGCTGGATGGGGCTTGGCTCCTGGCTCCAGGCAAGGGGAGGAGGAGAGGAAAATCTCCTGCGATCAGGAAGCGGAGAGAAGCCCAGAGGGCTGTCTTATTCAGAAGGAAACATTATCTCCCCATCCATATGCTCCGTTTGCTATTTAGAGCTAATTTGCTGTGGCGTGCTCTGTGCAGTCCCTGGGGAGAGACTGGCTTTCTGGCACCTGGCCAGGTGGCCCCTCGCCACCCTGTTTACTGCATCAGGAAGGAGCATGCGGACTAGGGGATGTGGAAGCTCCCTGAGCAAGCCTCTTGGGTTGCAGGCTGCACCAGGGAGACTTCCCAGTTTGGAGATCCCTTCCAAAAAAGGTCTCTGCCCTGGTTCTGACTATATTTTCTCTCTTTGATTAACTTTCTTTTTTCAAAAAAAATTATTGATTGATTTAAGAGAAAGAGAGAGAGAGGGAAAGAGAAACACACACGCACGTGCACACACACACACACACACACACACACACACAGAGAGAGAGAGAGAGAGAGAGAGAGAGAGAGAGAGAGAGAGAGAGAGACAGCACCTCCTACCACTACAAATGAACTCCAGACACATGAGCCATGCTGGCTGTATGTGGGAACTGGGGAATTGAACCCAGACTGTCAGGCTCTTCAGGCAAGAGCCTTTAACTGCTGAGCCATCTCTTCAGCCCTCCTATTAACTTTCTATTGTGTCATAATGGTCACTTATTTTCTTACAGTTTCTCAGACTCAGAAGCCTGGGCATGGTTCAGCTGAGCATTGTGCCAAGCTCGTAGCAGGTGGGGGTTCAGTGGTCATGGACATGGCTCAGTTGACGTGCTGACTGGGATTGTGGTCTTTCTGCTATTTGATGGGAGAAGGGCACCAGGCTCTCTGGTGTCAGTGGCTTGCAGCTCCTCGGGTCCCCTGCTTCTTGTTGTCTGTCACACTCAGAAGCTCCTGCTCCACAGTCAGCATGCAGAGGTTTGGCAGACTCTGCAGACAGCCGGAGGGACAAGAGTCAGACACCAAGCAGCACTGTCCCATGCATTCCATCAACATCTCCATTTGCTGTCTCCTATTGGTTGCAGGGAGGCTACAGGCCCAGTCCACATTGGAAGTCCACCCAGACTTGAGACCCATCCACACTGTAGGCCAATCCCACAGTGGCCACATTGGAGGAGAATTGATCCCACAGAGACAAGGACATCTGGAGATGGGACCCTGAAAACTTCCCAAGTTTCATTTCATTTTTTTGCATATATTCGTGTGTGTGTGTGTGTGTGTGTGTGTGTGTGTGCGTGTGTGTGCGCATTCCTACCTGCACTAACACAGAGGCCAGAGGAAAATGTCAGTGACCTCTTACTGCTCATCTGCATACGCTTGAGCAGGGTATCCCTCACCCCTGGACTGGGGTTACAGAGAGGGTGCTGTCTGGGTTTTGGGGATGAGCTTGGCTGGCTCCAGCTGAGAGGCTCTTAGGCTGAATGAGCAAGTGCTCTTAACCAGGGAGCCATCTCCCCAGCCCCAGACTCCCAAATTTACACACCAGCTTTGGCCTCACTTACCTTGCACAGCAATGGGACTCTCCTAGAGGTCAGAGTGTGAGATGGGGCTGCACACGGCCCCAACCTAGGCTGAGCTTTGTTTCTTTTTTTTAAAATTATATCTTTATTATCCATAATTAGATATACTGTTTGAGCAAATAATGTGTTGGTATCCCCAATTCCCCGATTTCCCTCCTCCCTGTCCCCAATTAGCTGGGTATCCTCCTCCGTAGGCAAACTGGATCAGTCCATGGGGTAGGGGGGTTATGGATAGCCTGGGAGTCAACCTGGTTCCACCCCCTCTTTGTATGTTGTTACTGAGCATGTCTCTGGTTATTCTCCTCCACCATGGCTTTTACAATCTTTCCGCCCCCTCTTCTGCTCAGTTCCCTGAGTCATGGTGGGTGAGTATAAAGGCTGCTTTACTGTAGTCTTCCTTTCTCCCATGTCTCCCATGCCATTTGGTGGCAGCCCTATTTTTCTGGCTTTTCTGGTAGACACCTCTTCACCTCCTCTTGCATTCACATATGCTGCCCAAGACATCACCAAATCTGCGGGCTCCACCCTCCATCCCCGGCCAAGCCATCACTGACACCTTGTCCTGGCCTGCAGCCTCCAATGGACTTGCACTTGTCTCCCTGCAGTAGCTGCTCACCAATGAGCCATGTGATTCTTTGACAGCTCCTGGTCATTGGAGTTAAGCTCAAAGCCCTCGCTTTGGTCTGTGCATCATCACCTGAAGGGCTCCTCATGGCCTGTGTTACTTTCTAAATACAACCCTCCAACTGTGCCTGCTTCTCTGACTGCCTTCAGACACAACCTTGTTCAGTCTCAGGGCCTTTGCACTGGCTGCTCCTAAGCATAGCTTCCACATGGTCCATGATGGGTTCCCTCTCTCTGCTTCTCTCAGCAGGAACAACCTCTATGGAAAGCTATGTTTACTTCAGGCTGCAAGGCCTAATCCATCTGTGTGTCCATAACTCCATAGGACAAGGCATGTGTCTGTGCCTGTGTGTGTGTGTGTGTGTGTGTGCACAGGCGTGTACATGAGTATGTGTTTCCAAATGGGCTTAAGAAAGCCTTTCCACCTGTTCTCTTGGGAGTGTAGGTGTGTAAAAAGACACATTCATCTGAACCTCAGTTGTTTCTGCCCTCTCTGAACCCTGCTTTATGCCTCCCCAAGTCCTGCCCAGATGTTCTCCTTGAACAAGCAAAATTTCTTCTTTGGCCTCTTGTTTTTTTTTTTTCAAACTAAGGAAAGAGAAAAAAGAAAAACACACCATTTGGGATATTCTGAGCACCTAGCAATCAGGGTCTCATGTTGCTGTGACAAACACTTCGCCCACAAATGTGCAGCTTGGAGGAAGTAATTGTCCCTGGGTTGGTCTCAACAAAATGACAATGGTGATGTCCATGACCTTGGCAATGGGAATGGAGATGAGGCTATTATAAAAAGGAGCTTTATCATGGCGGCCAGCCCCTGCTCCCACACCAGTCAGTGTGTTCCCTGGGGCCCTGCCACCTACCCCTCTCCAAGGTGACTCTCTTCACATACAAAGTGTGTGGTCAGTTAGAGGGGCTGTGGCATTCAGTGGGCTCAGGAAGGCCCCACATAGTGCCCAGTGAGCAGCTGAAACTCAGCAAGAAACAAGAATTTGAACTGGGGTAGTGAGAGACGGTGGGAGGGCTGCATGTTACCCCACCTCAGGGAACCTAGAAGTGAGCCAGACCTCACCTTCCCCAAAAAGAGCATTTTTACTCTGAAAACACTTGGGATGGCCCGGGGAACTGGTCAGCTGTAGTTCACAGTTCCCAAAGAACCATGCACCAAGCTTATGGTCATCTTAGACTTCCACTAGGTGTTATCTAGAATATTCCACTCTAATACAGTGAGATCATGTTTCCCCATGACACACTCAAATTAATATTTGAAGGTTCATCTTCAACTTCAACTTGACTGGATTTGGAACCACCTATGAGACACACCTTTGGCCATGGCTGTGAAGACATTTTCAGAGAGGTTTAAGTGAAAAAGGGTGGCCACTAATGGAGACCGTGCCATCCAGAGGCTGGAGTTCTGACTAAATAAAAAAGGGAGCAAGTAGCTTTTGCCAGGTAGTTGGTCACAGCAGGAGAAAAGTAACGAATACACCTTGGAACCACTTAGCACATGTTGCATGGTAGGGTTGGGCTTAAGAACTGAAACAAACATGAAGAATTCTAGCAATGAATCCACTCTGCTTCAGAGAATTGGTTACTTTCTAAACCAATGGAAGGTGGGCTTTCTGGCAAGTTCTTTCAGGTCTTTGTAGTTGAAGCAGTGGGAGAGAAAAGCCACATTCAACCTCCTCCACCTTCAACCGCCTCCCTTCCTCTCCATGTCAGTTTACCCAGAATGCTGTCTCAGTTTATGAAAATATCACTTCCTGGGAGAAAGAAGGGCTTCAAAAGATTCAAAGGGCTTTACCGTTGTTGATGACATTGTATAACGCATCTCAATACCAGCCATTCACCAGTAGCAGAGCCCGGAGGTTCTTTCTTTCTACTTTCTATTGGGATTGTGAATGGATTCAGCATTTTGGGTCTGGGCTTCACAGGTCCCACCTCCAGGGAGCTGGGAGTGGGTTTAATAGCTGCGAGGAGTGGAGGTGGTTGGCTTAGCCCAGATGAGCCCATTCAGTACATTTTTCTTAATTTTCTTAAACCTGGCCTAATTCCACCTTAAATTAACGTTAAACAGCTTTATTAAGGCAAATTGACTTCAATCTCGGGGCTCCCCAGGAGCTGGCAAGCCTTAGCAGGCTCTGGTGGCTTCCAATAGCTCCAAAAGTACTTTAGGATGTTTTTCAAGGGAAAGAACATAGAGTCTGGGAATATGAGCACTGTGATGATTAAACCACAGTGTTCTTTGTCAGGGGTTTAATTGCTCACAGTAGGGCAGCTGCTAACAGGGCCTTGTAGATCTGATCCTTCCCTCACTGAGCCCCACAGCAGCTCAGCCGGTACCTCCCGTGACACTTCTGAAGAAAGGTAGGAAGCTCTTCTACCCTAACACCCACAGAGCCCTAGCCACAGAAAGGCCTCCCTTCTCTCTGTGGGAACCGAGGCAGACAAAAGTCCTGTTCCTTCCTGAGAAATTAAGCACCATGCAGAATGCAGGAGCACTCTGGGCAGTGAGCAGGAAACGCATCTCGTGTACCAACCACAAGTCAGCAATGTGCTGGTAAAAGGTGTCCCTGGTCTCATACAAAGGCTTGTTCCCACTCAGCTCAGGGTTCTGCTGGCTGGCCAAAGGACTAGTGGGATTACCCTCAGTTAGACAAATAGATTGTCCGTGTGTGTGTGTGTGTGTGTGTGTGTGTGTGTGTGTGTGTGTGTTTACGCGTGCATGCCCGCAGGAGTGTGCATGTGTGTGTAGGTGGATGAGTGGGTGAACAGACATATGAGTGTGTGTGCGTTTATGTGTCTTTTGTTCTAGGTAGATGGATGGACAGACAGAAATACCAGTGCATGGGGCTGGAGAGATGGCTCAGCGGTTAAGGCACTTGCCTCCAGTGCCTAAGGCCCCTGTTCAATTCCCCAGTACCCACATAAGCCAGACCCACAAGGTGGTGGCCCTGGTGTATTCTCTCTCTCTCTCTCTCTCTCTCTCTCTCTCTCTCTCTCTCTCTCTCTGCTTGAAAATGAATAAATAAAATATTAAAAAAGAAATACCAGTGCATGTTTGTATACACGTGTACATGTTTGCATACATGTGTACATAGGTAGACAAATACATGCTATGATAGTGTGAATCAGGTGTCCCCCATAAACACATGTGTTTCGAATGCTTGGTCCCCAGCTGGCAGCAATTTGAGAGGTGGAGCCTTGTTGGAGGAAGTGTGTTTCTGGAGGAGGTCTTTGGGTATTATAGCCAGCTCCCTCTTTCCAGAGTTCACCTCACTCTCTTGGTACTATCTTCCACCTGCTGTGGCAAGGAGTGATCGCCTCTGCTCTTTTCCCTTGGCATTATGAAGTTCACCCTTGAGACTGTTAAATAAAATCAACCATTTCCTCCCATCAGCTGCCTTGGGTCCAGTGATTTGTCCCAGCAACATGAAAGTAACACCCACATATGTAAGTATATATGCACACATACAGTACCCTTTAAAGGCCCTGTCTCAGGGGCTGGGGAGATGGCTCAGTGCTGAAAGGTGTTTGCTTGCTTGCAGGTCATCTGACCCAAGTTCATTCCTCTTCAGCAAGCACGTAAAAGCCAGATGCCAAGTGTCACACATCTGTAATCCCAATGGGCCTCTGGCCAGGGAACCCAGAAGCTCACAAGCAGCAGTGCCAAAAGCAACACTGACACAAATGTCCCTTGTCATCACATCTTCCTCACTGTAACCCCAAGAGCTCAGCAGCACTTAAGACAGCAAGGTTTTCTTCCTCCCTGTTTAAAAACAGTCACGGCACCACGGCCAGGAGGACCTTGGCAAGCTCAGACTTCCCTTTCATCTGCTGCTAAGATACTTCCTGAAACCATAGCATGGTGTCCTCAGGGATCCCATGTGCCCCTCTTCTGCCGAGGGCATTAGGGAAAGGATCAGTGAGATGAAAGAGGCCTGAGCAGGCCTCCTGCTCGGGTCACAGCCCTGGCAGCCACTGAGCCCCACTCTCTGGTTTTCTGGTCCTGCAGGCTGGCACTTCCTGTCATATCCACAGCTTCTGATTTGAGGAATGTCACCTTTTCAGGGCCCTTATCCTCATGCTTTAGGAACCACACTGCTCTGCTCTCTGTCTGCTGGTACCAACTTTGGAAGAGAGTGGGGGGCTCTGCCACCATTTCACAGCCAGAGGGTACCCGCCCCCAACATCCCAACATCAATTTGTTTCATTGTCAATAATCTAGAAGCTTCCACCAGGAAGTAGGTCTGAACACCCAGCGTGGACTTCCATCCTACTTGATGCTTTCAGGGGAGATTGTGAGTGGAGACCATTTCTTCCAGAATGTTCCACATGCAAAACATAAGGAGAAGCCATCTGTGAGCAAAGATCAACTTCGGTCCTTAAGAGTTTCCAGCAACCATCATATAAGAAACCTGGTGTTTCCCTGAGAACCTGAGGCTTAAGAGCTGAGCGTCAGAGTGGGGTGCCAAGAAGGTGGGTGAGCTCCTCCCAGATGGGAAATGGACAGTGAGGAGAGTGGGGAGCTGGAGAACCTGGGAAGATTCCGAGGGAAGAGCCAGGAGCCCCCAGGGGCAGGGGCCAAGCGCTGCCTGCAATGCCAGAGGGTGGTGGATGGTGGGTAGCAGGAGAGGGTTTTATACCTTGTAACTTCTGTCGAAAAGATGACTAAGAATAGCTCCTCACGCTGTATTCACCACACTTATGATTGCAATAAATTTACTTCTGCCAGCCATTTTTCTTCCTTGGAGAAACATATCCTCAATCTTATACTAAAAATCAATATGAGAAAGTTCAAATTTGTGCTAATGAATTCAGTGCCCGGACAATATGCCTGGATCAGTGGTTCTACTTCATGAGGATGTCTGAGTCACTGAAAAGATTCAGAGGCATGGAGATGGGGTCCCTTCTAGAACTGTCCTTCCAGGGTCTTTATCACACCATAGCCCCATAAACAGCCAAAACAAGTACCATTTTAAAAGTGGATTTTTTTTTTGCATATGTGTGCGAGCACTTTCCATGGTGGAGGCAAAAGGCCAACTTTAGATGTCAGCTCTCTCGCCTGCCACCTCTTTTGAGGAAGGGTCTCTCATTGTTCACCACTGTTTACTAGGCTGTCTGGTCCACAAACTACTAGATGATTCCCTGGTCTCTGCCTCCCTTCTAGCCCGAGGTGGGCGAGGCTTACAGCTGCTTAGCACTACAGAGTCCTACTTTTGTGAGAGTCGTGGGATCCGAACTCAGGTTCTCAGCCTTGCACAGCAAGCGCTTTATCTGCTGAGCCATCCCCCCAGCCCACCTTTTTAGAACTTAATCACAGCTACGTCCCCTGTGTAATGATGCAACCCTCTCCTCAGCGTTTTAAACTTCATTTTTCCATGATAAATCATCTGTTTTTAAAGTATGAGTCTCCGAGGTCCTATTTTAATCTATGTGTTGTCTGGAAATCAATAACCGATAACCAATGTGAGCTCGTTCCTGGCTGATTAGCGTCACATAATGTCTGCAGCGTTCCGTGAGTACCACAGCTAACGATTTATGGGAAGGTGGTTCAGGCTTTTTTTTTTAAGGCTCTGCAGCTGTCTGCTCTGCGACTGGAGAATGAATGGCTACGAGCTGCACGTCCTCCTCCCCAAGTTCATTTCCACACCGAAGCCCAGGGTGAACTATTAAAACTCATTTCCATTTTTATCTCTAATACCGCAGGTACCTCTTCCTGCTGTTTTAGTCATATCTGAAAGCAAATTGTATTTGCATAAGGATGGAAACTTTGTAGTTTTCAAAATTCCTTCTTTCTTTTCTTAAAAAAATTAAGAAAAAAAAATGTAATGATCTCTAGGGGAGAAAAAAGCCAATGGAAATCATGGTGCTTGGGGTGGGGACTGAACTGTCCCTCCCCTGGCTGATGGCCTGGTCACCCTGACCTTGACCTCTAGAAAACAAGAAAGACACAATATTCAAAAGTGATCATGTTGGATGAGATCATTGGGCTGGGCCTTAACCTCGCCTGCCCAAGCCCTTATAAACACAGGGATTGGGGTGCAGACAGGTGCAGGGGACAGTGATGCACCTCAGGTGAGGATGTGTCACCTCTGCTGACACTTCCACCAGACTTCAGACAGCGAAGATGGCAAAGCGTGGGCTAACAACCCTCTCCGGTGCCCTACAAATCGGAACAAAACTGTCTGCTCTGTGACTACAGAAGAGGCAGGGAGCTTGGGAAAGCAAAGACTGTGAAGAGAATGTCACTGTGAGCCCTAAGATCTGTGCACTGTGCTGTCCCCGCAGCCCCAGTACCTGACGCACCTGCTGAGGGAGGCAGTGCTCTACTGAAGTCTCCAGTACTGAGTCTCCCTCACCCCATGGTGACAGTCGATAGCTTTATCATTGTTGTGATGCCAGGACAGGCTCTAGATGCATTCATACACAGTCTCACGGAATCTTCACAGGTGCCCTGGGGACAGACATTACTATTATCTTCCGTTTTGCAGATGGGGGATGCTGGGTCATAGGTTCCACGCTACCCAGTGCGTGAATCCAATCCAGGCAGTCCCAACCCAAGCATGTGCGTTGACCATGAAGCCACACGCCTGGGCACTGTTTCGCTCCGAGACTTTGGGCTTTGCTATAAAATATGATACTGTGAACAGAGCTTCATGTCACTAATACCTTTAACCTGAACATTTTTCTTTGGCTAACACCTGTCCCCACATCCCTCTTCCAGAAACAGCAAGTGGCACAAATAATAAGAGACACCTCATGGTGTGTCTGGCAACTGCTACCGCAGGGTCTGCTGGTCACTGCTTCTGGGGTGTCACGTAGGTCTCCAGACCCAGTGGTCCTTGATCAGCTCAGCACAGGAGAGCCAGGGACTCAGACAAAACCCATGGGTCCAGAGCTGAGCCTTTAGAAATGAGATTGGTAATGGTCCAGAGTTCAAGGCCAGGTGTCAGAGACAGCAGCCTAGAAGATGGCGTGTGAGTGTGTGCAGAGGACCAGGAGGGCCAGCCTCAGTGGAACTCTTTCTAGTATGACAACACCTAGGGATGGCTCCAGTGCAGGAAGCCAAGGGGAGCCAGCCTGGGGCTGAGGGCCAGGAATGGCATTGAGGAATCCCCAGGCACCTGTCACCTGCCATCCACTTGGCCATAACGGGCTTCATGTCTCTCTCTCTCTGCCACTGAGGAAGAAGGAGGGGAGCATCCTGACAGTGCCGGGGCCCCAAATTCTCCACTTCCCAACTAAGCTGCTCACATTGAGGACTCCCAGAACGGCAGGCTTCGCTCAGCACGTCTAGACCCTGTCGTTTTCAAACTGCTTCCCAGCCTTGTGAGCTGAGCACAAATGTCCTGGCCAAGGGAGGTCTGACTTACAGCATTTCAACTTCACGGCGTCATGAGAACGCACCCACGCAGCCATCCACATTTCACCTTGGTGCTGGTTTAATCAGTTACACCAGGTACCCAGCATCTTGTTATAAAACAGGCTTTGTGCCAGATGACTACGCCCAGCTTAAGCTAATGGAAGTGTTCAGAGAGCATCGGAGTTAGGCTGGGCTAAGCTATGCTGTTCTGCAGTGTTGCATTTATGCAAATGCATGCACGGGACTTTTCACTTAAAATAGATTTATCAATATATAACTCCAGGACCAGGGAGGTGGCTCATTGGGTAAAGCCATTCACATGTAAGCATGAGGACCTGAGTTTGAATCCTCAGTGCCCATGTTGAAGCCAAACATGGTGGTGTGCCCTTGTAATCCCATAACAGGAGAGGAGGAAACAGGAGAATCCCTGGGGATCTAGCTGAATCAGTGAGCTCTGAGTTCAGTGAGAGACCCTGTCTGAATAGTTACGGTGAGGAGTGACTGAGGAAGATGCAAGACATCAACCACTATTCTCCACACACATACAACACACACAAACACACACACACACACACACAATGCACATCACATACACAGTGAAAACAAAGAAAGAAAAAAGATGTCAAAAGATACAACTGCAGCACAGGTGAAGGGCTGTCTATGGGGTTATGTCATTGTGCCCATTTTAAGGATGAGGAAACTGAGGCCAGAGAATGAGATCATTTGCCCATTGATAACACCTAGTGTGGAAACAAATTGTGAATCCAAATTTAACTGTATTACTTGGGCAAAAAGCACATATCCAGTTTCTGAAGGTACCTCGTGGCCTTCATTCAGGAAGGTAAGGCACACATCCAGGTGAGGCCCACGACAAAGGGAACAGGTACCCTCACTCAGCAAGGTGCCACAACAGATTTTTAATTTCCAATAGGTCCTGAACCAAGTCATCAAAACTGAATGAAACACATCTGGTGTAAAGGACACATACTATCATGTCACCTTACATAGGATGTGAGGAGGGCAAGTGACATTCTTTTGCCTATTTCCTCAGCTAGGATTTGAGAGGAAGGAGAGGCTCCAGCATTCAGATTTACCAAGCTTTGCCCAGGGTGGAGCTTTGGAAGTGAGGTGACCCGTCTGAGTTCCAGCTATGGCCCCAGGGCTCTATCTTAGAGCGCAGGCACAGGTGGAAGGAACCCCATGGATATGAAGCCACAGCCCAGGAGCACCTGCCGCATCAGGCAGGATGGTGCAAGCTGGCTGTTTGCTCATGGAGTCTCCACTGTTCCACTGCCCAGATGAGATAGCTGAGGTCAGGAGACTATTGGCTGGTGTCTCTACCCCAGGCTGCAGAGCAGGAGGCTGGGCCAGGTGCTCAGAGCAGCAGAGCACCTCCTGGAAGTTGGAGAGTGTACTACCCACTGACCCCCACTGTTCTGATCCCAAATCAAGATCCCAGGTCGCTTTCTCCGCCCTCTCCTTTTCCTTTCTTCCAATGGATATGGCTGGGGAAGCCGGAGGACACAGTCTCAAGGGACCCTGAGAGGCGCAGCCCCTGGGTGTGGGTGTGAGCCCCGGTTCCCCTGTGCGGAGGAAGAATGGATCGTCCCTTGGGCCAGTATTCATCATCAGCTCTTGCTTACAGCAGGCAAGTCGATATCCAAATGCATCAATAGAGACGCGGGAGACACAATGATAGCTTCCCTTCTCCATCGCTGAGAGTCGGGAGGCTCTCAGACGCACTTAGAAAATTGCGTGTCACTTTCCAAAGCTTATGATGATTTGAAACAGAAAACGGTTCCCTAGTTTGTCTGCAGAGCCAGTCAATAAATCTGACAGATGTCCCTGAGTTATAGCTGGAGTGTCGGATCTGCAGAGTACAAGCATCTGGGTGACGTTCCTAGGAAGGAACGTGTGTGTCTCCCGGAAGCCCAGGGCTGGAAAGATTTCTCTGCGGGTTCTTTGTCACATGTGAGCCTCGATGCTTCTGTCATAAACTCCGATGATGAGGCTGTAAAGAAGAGGGGGAGATTGTTTTGTGAGAGCCAGCAGAGTGGAGAGAGTGGGAATGGCTCCCCAAGGAGGTGAACCCAGCCAGTGGAATGGATGGAGACCATGGAAGATGCCGGCTGGGCCAGGGGAAATAACAGAAGCTTTCATCTGGGAGGTTCAGGGTGTGGCTTAGGGGGCTTTCAGGTGTACCGTAGGATCAAACAGACATTGGAAGAACCATGCTTGTCCAGCTTTATAGCCCCAGATTGTTGCTCCAGGTTATGACCTTTGACCTCTGGCCCCTGCCTTAGACTAAAGGCTGGCTTCAGCTTCTTCGAACAGTACATGGCATTTTTGCCACAAAGCAAAACTAAAGAAAGGAAGGGATGGAGTCGAGCCCTCCAAGGGCACAGCCTCAATGACCTCACCTCCTTCCAGAACCCTCTCCCAAGATAACACCATAGACTGGAAAGACCAAGCCTTCAGATTGTCCTTGGGGACATTAATTTAATATGGGTATATGGAACCTGCTGGAAGGTAAACTTGGATTTCAGCAATAGTGTAAGCTAAAATAGACCCAGAGGGGAATATTCTGGAAACCCCTGCAGGTGTTCATCTGAAGGGACGTACACGAATAATTTTAACACCCCTCTTGGTTCTAGCAGTAAGTGGAAACACCACCCACAGGAGAACAGGTATAAAGGAGCACCGATCTCATTGGTGGGGCCCCACCTCAGGACCTCATCACCTCCCAGAAGCCCCACCTCCTAATGCCATCACCTTGGGGGTTGAGAGTCCATCATACAGTTTTCATATACATTCAGACCACCACAAGGTCCTGCCAGGAACTCTTATGAATACCAAAGCAGCAGGACCTCACCAGATGCAAGCATCAGACTTGCACTCCTGTTATCATTTTCCTACCTTTTCTGTGTCTCTTCGAAGCTCAGGTGAAAACCAGAGGAGAGAAAACAGAGGAAGCGGGTCGGCTTTGTCAGTGTTTTATACCATTGGATGGAGGCCACAGCCTGACCTCTGCGGGACAAAAAAACTTCAATGCATGAGTAAACTGATGGCTGCAGCTTCCGGTGCGAGGATGTCTCCAGGCTTTGAAATTCCTGCAGCTTTCTTGATCCAAATCACAAGGTAGAGATGCCCCTAGGTCTTTTAAAATGTAAACCAATAAATGACAATTTCTCTTGATCCCAGGCCCCCTCTGAACTGAAGAAACAGGGAGTAGCTATAAATATAATTTGATAAAAGGTGTCAACTTTTAATAAAAACAGATGTCACCAACTTTCCAGAGCTTTCATCTCTGCGTCCCTGGGATGTGTTCCAACTTCATAATGTTGTCAACTCCAAAATGAATTACCTTCTAGAAGATAAAGGAGCTTCAGGGGGAGGGCGGAAGACTAGTTTTGACTGGAGATTGTATCCCGTGGCAAAGATCTCACATAGAGACAACTTCCCAGCATGAGTGTTGTTCTGTAAAACCTTTCCAGAGAAACATATTCAGTCTGGGGTCTTCTGTTTTCGCGTTGTAATTCCAGGACTGGCAGGATGGGGGCATGGATTGTGAATAAATGTACTCCAAGTGTTTATTCACAAAATGCCACAAGCCCATCAAGACGTCTACTTTCACTGGTCCCAAACCAGCCCTCATTTCTTTCCCTCCACTTTAAGAAGCTGAAAATATTCTTGATGAGAAAGCAAAGCTCAGGTTTTTTTGTGTGATTCTGATATGGACAAATTCGAGGTGCTTTCTGGAACTCCAAGTCCTCAGTTCCTGTCTGTTAATTAACCAAAGAATTGGCAACTCGGGCTGAGAATGTTATTTGTAAAACATTACATTTTATTCAAACATTACATGGATACAAGGGAGAGGGTAAAAGAAAGAAAAGTGGCCCAGAAATCAGAGAAAATATACCACATGGTCTGCGGGGCCCAGGTGTGAGAATGACTATGGACTCTGGCTGGACACACAAAAATATAAAAAAGGGGGTTTTAAAAAGATGCATGCATCCACACCAGCAACGATTGTTGTTGGTTTTCTTTATGATTGCCATTCTGACAGGGGTAAGATGGTATCTCATTGTGGTTTTGATTTGCATTTCCCTGATGCTTAAGGATACTGAGCACTTTCTTAAATGAGTCAAGGCCATTTGTGTTTCCTCCTCCGTGAATTCTCTGTTGAGATCAGTGAAAAACAAGACAGAATTCTGTCAAGGCTCTTGAACACCCTCCCCAGGCCTGAGACGAAATCCTGTTGCTGAAGAAACCGCAGAATGCCATC
>PVHP010008758.1:0-52283 GCA_004024765.1 Zapus hudsonius
TCAAGGTAGGGTCTCACTCTAGCCCAGGCTGACCTGGAATTCACTATGTAGTCTCAGGCTGGCCTTGAACTTGCAGTGATCCTCCTATCTCTGCCTTCTGAGTGCTGGGATTAAAGGCGTGCACCACCATGCTGGCCAGAAGATACCTTTAATTGTCCTCATTTCACAGTACTGAAGGTTGAAGTCAGGGCTTCACACATGCTAGGTAAGAGCTCTATCACTGAGCTATAGCAACAGCTCTATTTCTATCTTTTATTTTGAGTTGGTAGATAGTTGGTTTCACTACGTTGTCTAGACTGGCCTTGAACTCACACAAAGATCTTGAACTTGTGATCCTCCTGCCTCAGCCTCTTAGGCCACCAGGCCTGGTCCATCTTTTTATTTATTTATTTATTTATTAAACATTTTTTATTTATTTGAGAGAAAGACAGACAGACAGAGAAGCAGAGAGAATAGGAGCACCAGGGCTTCCAGCCACTGCAAATGAATTCCAAATGCATGCGCCCTCTTGTGCATCTGGCTTTATATGGGCACTGGGGAATCGAACTTGTGTCCTTCTGCATTGCAGGCAAACGCCTTAACCGCTAAGCCATCTCTTCAGCCCCTCTCCCCCTGCTCCATCTTACAGGGGTTGAAGTTGAGGCTCAGTAGAGAAGTAATGGGCTCAGAGTCTCAGAGCTACCTTGTTACACCCACGAGTTCTTGTGTTCCCTTCCTCTGTGGCCCTAATCCCAAGAGGCAGGCACCAAGAAATCAGGTATCAGAAAGAAATTTAAGACAACAGAGCAGACGGGGCATGATGGCACATGCCTGGAGTCCCAGCACTCAGGAGACAGGGGCAGGAGGATCTGCTGTAAGTTCAAGGCCAGCCTGGTCTACATGGTGAGTTCCAGGCCAGTCAGGCTACATAGAGAGTCCCTGTCTCAACAAACAAAACAAAACAAAATGAAAAAGAAAGTAGAGCAGATCAGGCATATTGGTAAGTCTGTTATCCAGCATTTAGATGTGGAGGCAGAAGGGTCAAGAGTTTGAGGTTTGCCTGGGCTACATAAAAACTATCTGGGAAAAAAAGAGAAAAGAACAGTGTTTATAGGCCAGTGAGAGAGCTGTTTGGATATGAACGTCATATAATAGTCCTCAGGAGGTTGGGAAGATGGCTCTGTGGATGCTTTTGCAGTGCAAGCCTGAGTGCCTGAGTGCCCGAGTTCGGATCCCCAGCGCACACACAAAGCTGGATACTGTAATACAAGTGTCTGTAATTCTGGGATAAGAAGGGAGGCAGAGACAGGAGGATTGCCTAGAAGCTCATGAGCCAGCAGGCCTGGTGAATCCAGCTGTGTGACCTGTCTTTAAACAACCCAAGGTTGTCCTCTGACCCCCACACTCACACACCACACACACACACATCATATAGATACATACACACACGTCTCCAAATTACTACTTTTCACTTCACGCATCTCCTCAGGCAAATGAGGAGGAGAAACTACTTAAAACTGAAAAGTCATCTTTTTTACACATTCAGGCCTCACAGACCCAGGCACCAGAGGAGGAAGGAGAAGAGATATTTAACTCACAGGTTCTTCTGTGATATGTAGATGGGCAAAATTAAGCATTAAGTATCAGTATAATGGGGAAAGCAAGCAGAGGTGAAAAGGTGGAATGATTTTAAGCCAAATGGTAAAAGGATGTTGCAGCCTTTCTTCCCACCACCTTCCCGATACCTCTGACCAGTCTGAAGGGGTCTTGTGTACAATAAGACCCCAAAGGTGTCCAGGCCAGACACCTGAGATTCCAGTCTGAAGAGCTGCCTACAATTCTTTGGGCATTCACGATGGCTTGGCCTGCCCACCTAAATGGAGTTTCCCAGTGGGTCACCCTGAAGGACACCTCTCTCAAGCTTACTAATTCCTCGGTCTGTGTGGTGGTTTGAATGTGCAGTGTCTCCCATAGCCTCATGCGTTTGTGATTAAGCCTCGTTCTAACCCCCCAGTTGGTGGAGTCTTTGGGAGGTGGAGCCTTGCTGAAGGAGGTGTGTCCCTGGGAATGGGTCTTTGGGTGTTAAGGCCTGGTACTTCTTGCCGCACTCAGCTCACTCCACTTTCTCCCTACTACCGTCTACTCCTGCCAGGCTTTCCCTACCACAGGGAAACTTTCCCTCCAAACTGGAAGATAGAAATAAACTCTTTTCTACCATCAATGACTTCCGGCTGGGTTTTCTGTCCCAGCAGCAAGAAAGGAGCTGCTACCCTCTGCCTCCTCTCAGGCTGGAACCAGATGTCCCTTCCCCTCCAAAAATGTCACTGATTTTTGATGGCTTATGAAAAATGATGTCCTTCCTCCAAAAGGCATGTGCTCAGGTCAAGGACAGTTCACAGAAGAACCTGTCTGCCACAGCAGCGGTTGGAGCAGGTGACAGGCAAGGCACTGGTCCTCAGTCTCCCCTGCCCGCATGCTCTAAGACGCTGCTTGTCTCAGGAGGGTCTGGGAGGGCTGATGGGGGCTTGGCTGACTCCAGAAGAGGTTTTGCGAACCATAGAAGAGTGGGATGTAGGGAAACACTGAAAAACACCAGTGAGTCGAAGAAGCATGTTTGGCAAGAACAGTCCAAACCTGTTCTTCCAAGGTTGCTGACAATGCACGCATGAAGGCAGGCTGGACGGGCCTGTCCATCTGCTCCGATCTCATGCTGGTTGGTTGGGGGAAGGACAGGATGACCTCGTGAGAGGGTCTTGACCTGGCCACCTGCCTCCACATGGCAAAAGTTCCCTTTATAGTGCTGGGGACTTTATTCCAGACACTTCTGATCTGCTTCCTTACCCTGCAGGACTGACATCAAAAGAACAATCCGGTAAAAGCAGCATTTGAAGACTGGGTTTATTAGCCTTGCTTTTTGTTTTACTTTCAATGCTGTGGATGCATCAAGCCTTTAAAAATGGTGTCTGTGAACCACCGAGAAATAAAGGGTCACTTGATGCGCGTCCCTGCAATTTCTTTGTAACTGTTTCAGAGCTTCCATCAGACTTTCCAAAGAGCCCTGCACTAAAAAAAGGATAAGAGCCATTGATTTAAAGAAAATCACTGTTTCAATCAGGAGCCAGGCTGTCCACATGCTCTGAGAGCTGGAAGGACACTGGGCTTTATTTCTCTAACGAGCAATTCAGATTTAATGACACCCCATGTTTGTGAGGGTGCAGGTAGAGGAGAATATCATGCCCCATGTTGGGAGTATAAATTGGTTCATGATTTCTGAAGGGAAATTGGGTGATATGAATCAAAGGCTTTAAAGCATTATATATTTAGTTGCCTTGGAATTACAATTCTAAGAATTTATCTAAGTAGCTAGCTCTGGAGTCAGGTTGGCCCGTGCAAAGTTTTAGCATTATTATCGACGTCATCAAGGGCAAGCTATTTAATCTCTTTAAGCCTCAGTTTCCCCATCTGTAAGATGGAGATAATATTAGTTTTCCACAGGATTCAATGGACCACTAAATGAAATAATATATATGAAATAGTATAGTATTTGAGGCATAATAAAACTCAGTAATTGTTAGTTACTATTTGTATACAAAGCTTTTATTGCTATATTATTTATCATGACTGAAAATTAGAATCAACACTGAATATCCAACATCAGTAGTTGGCTTAAATTCTCTCTCTCATATATATATATATGTATATATGTATATATATCTCAGCCAGCTAAGATTAAAGAGGTAAATATGCTTATGAGAATATTCACCATCAAAAGACAATGAGATTACGGGATTATATGTGTGGTAGCATTCCACAGAAAAATGGCTGAATAAAGGTTTTAAATACTTCAGTGGCTGTTTCTCTTTTTTCTAATTTTCTACAACCATGTGTAGCTTCTAGCAACAAGGCAAAGCAAATCTCATCAAATTACTTTTTGAAAAAACAAAGGTTAATTTCTGTTAGGACATATCGTATGATTTTGAATGACAAGTTGTAGCCTGGTGTGTTAGCCCACTTCTCATTGCTGGGACAAAATGCCAGACAAAACTCAGTTTTGTCTTACAGTTCCAGGTGGAAGAACGCATCATGGCGGCAGGAGCTCGAGGCAGCTGGTCACACTCAGTCCACAGCGACGAAGCAGAGAGGGATGACTGCTGCTCTCAGCCAGTTTCAGCCTTTTTATTCGGTTCAAGACTCCTGGCCCATGGAATGCTGCTTCCCACAGTTTGGGTGCATCTTCCCACCTAATTACTCTTACCCAGAAAACCCCTGCCATTTCGAGAGATTTGTTTCCATGGTGATTCTAAATCCTGTCAAGGTGACAACCAGAGATGAACCATCACATCACCAAGCAGGGCGGTATATGCCTAAAATACCAACACTCAGGAAATGAAGCAGAAAGATCATGAGCTCCAGGTCATCCTTGGCTACACGATGAGTCAGAGGCCAGCCTGGGCTACATGAGATCTCATTTTAAAAATCAAACCCAAAACCAACCTACCAACCAATGAAACAGATAAAAGAAAATGAGAGTTGTTCTTTCTTTCCTTGTTGAGATACTGGGAAGCACAATTAAGTTTTTTAATTAATTTTTATTTTTATTTATTTTATTTTTATTTTTAAAAAAATATTTTATTTATTCATTTTCAAGCAGAGAGAGAGAGAGAGAGAGAGAGAGAGAGAGAGAGAGAGAGAGAGAGAGAGAGAGAGAGAGAGCGCACCAGGGCCACCACCTTGTGGGTCTCTGGCTTATGTGGGACTTGGGGAATTGAACCCAGGGCCTTAGGCACTGGAGGCAAGTGCCATAACTGCTGAGCAATTTCTCCACCTCTAATTTTTATTTTTGAGATAGCATCTTGCTAAGTTGCTCCGGCTGGTTTTGAATCCTCCATTCTCCTGCCTCAGCCTCCAGAGGGATGGGATTACAAGTGAGAAGGAGGAAAGAGCAGGTGATACATGGCATGTGTTGGAAAGACTCTCCCCAAACCATCTGCATTCTGGGTACAGGGGGAGCCAGGAGGCCCAGCCACCTAGACTTTAAAAACCCACCTCCAGGCCTAGGCTAAGGGACAGCCGTGACTCACTCAGGGGAACTTGCTATGGAGGTATGCACATTGGTCTCAGTCAGGATCCCAAACTTAATCTCCGTGAAACCAATGTGTGAGCCTGGCCACGCTCACTAATTAGGCATCCTCGGTGTAATTGATCAAATCAACCCTCTTCCCCAAGCAAAGCCAAAGGAGCCAGCAGCAGCTTGGCTTGTGAGAGCTTCCTGAAAGCAGCAAAACACGTCTCCCTCTCCTGTGATGGTGCCGTGGCCGGTCCAGACTGTTTTACTAATTGCTGACTCCTTTCTCGGTGACAGATAATATGGTGATGCCACAGAGCTCCCGTCTCTCATGTGATCAGACTCCCTGCTCGGGCTATTTCAGCTGTGCTCATTCATTTCTTTCCTAGATTTACGACAAGCATTAAACTCCATCAGCCTTAAAGAACCATTCACTGTTTTCTAAAAAGAAGCAAAGTCATGACCAGGCTTCATTTCTGAAGAACTCCACCGTTCATTTGAAAGCCAGGGTGTTTAACCAGAAGCAGAATGGAAACCTCGGGAAGAAACCCAGCCCACTGTGGCAACCACTTACTGAAATCACTATTTGCAGTCTGTTTCCTGAAGTTCCGAGGAAGAAAAGCAAGGGGAAGCTGCTTTGTTTGAGTGATGTGACCATGGGATTTGGGGGTACACAGGACTGGCTAGAGCTCAGCTTGGCCACTGGAGCCCTGAGAACTTGGGGTGATGGTTTTTAGTTTTTGGAGTCATGGGTTTCTTATTTGCCAAATGAAGAAAACTCTGTCATCCTCAAAGGGTTAAATAAGAAGACACGACGTAACACCTTAGCTCAGTGATGGCTCAGTGAATACTGTTTTCCATTCATATTTTGTCCTATGAGTCATCCCGTCTTTATATTACAGTACCAAGGATCTCAGACCCTCAGCCTGTGCCTTTTTTTTTTCTAGATTGTACTACACAAGGCAACCTGCAGGCTCTCCAGAGTTGGTGTTACATTTATGCAAGGTCTGATTTTTTTGGTTGTTTAATCTTTTTAAAATTTTTATATATTTATTGTCAATAATTAGATACATTGCATGAGCAAGTTTTATGGTAATACCCCCATTTCTCTCATACCTGTCCCCAGCCTGCTAGGGACCCTCCTCAGTGGGCTTTCTGTACCAGTCCATGGGATAGGGAATTATGGATTGTACAAGAGGTAGCCAGTTGTTTTTTATTTTCTTGGTTTAAATTTTTTTGTTTATTTATAGATGTGTGTACGTGTGAATGGGCATAATAAGGGTTCTTAGAGCTGCAAACATTCTGTTGGGTTTTAGGTGTATAGCTGGACAGTTGAACTGGGGCTGAAAGTCTTTGTAAATAAATGTCTTTAGTCACTAGGCAATCTCCCCAGCTCCTTTTATTGATTTTGGAGCTGGGATCTTGTTAGATAGTCAAGGCCGTTCCTGAATGGTTAACCTTGAACTCTCTTCTTTTTGAATTTGTATCCACTTGCTTTGGGTCACCCCATTGTCTGAGTTCTGATTATTTTTTTTAATTCTGAATTTCAAGAGAGGGCAAAACAGAGTCCGGGAATGGGAATTTAGGCTAAGTTTGAGAAAATTGTATTTAATATTACATTGAATTTTTAATGTGAAAGCTCTAGTGCTTTTAGCATCCATATCTCAGAATATAAAATTCCAATCATCTTGGCTGGTGGCCTAAGAAAATCCCTGGAAGCAGAGGGGACACAGCTTTCACTTTAGAAATAGGAGTGTGGATATGTTGCGATTACCATCTCACTGCTAGGACACAACACCTGACCCAAAGCAGTTTATGGGGGAGAAGGGTTCATTTCAGTTTTCAGTCTTGAGGAGAAGTTTGATTATGTCATGGCAAAGTGGAGGCTGGGCATCACATCTTGTCACAGCATCTGGGAGGACGCAGCAAGAGTGAGTGAGCTCTGAACACCAGTGGGCTGGGTTAACAAACCTTAAGGTCCATCCCAGTGGACACCTCCTCCAGCAAGGCTCCACCTCCCAAAGGCTCTACCAGCTGGGAGTCCAATGGAGTATAAGCCTTCATTACAAACACATGAGTCTTTGGGGGAGGGGTGTCATTTCCCATTCAAACCATCACAGGGTACCCAAGACTGACAAAACAGAGACGCACATACACTTGCAATGCCAGAGGCTAAAGCAGAGGGCCAGGAAGGGGCTGTGAGGTAACGATTACATTTTCTGTCTTATTTTGGTCACTGCTTACAGAGATGTGTGCACTTGGGGAAAACTAACAGGGTCATGCCCTTGTGGTTGGTAGGCCCACTTCAATAAAAGTTACTCAAGGAGAAATAGAGACACACACTGGGTCAAGTTTTTTCTACATGGTCTAGATTTTTCTGTGCAAGAACACATGGCCATCCCAAAGTATCATTACTTCTGCTCTGGACCATTACAATGGCCTCACATGGGCCTCTCTTCATCTGCTCTGGCGCCTCTACCACGGGCTTTCCTCTTATCCAATGAGGTCAGTTTGTTCTTTTGAGACAAGGTTTGTTGTAGTTTGAGAAATGTCCTCCTCTGGCCCACGCGTTTGAAGCCTTGGCCTCCGGCTGCTGGCGCTGTTTGGGAAGGTTGTGGAACCTCTTTAGGCGACAGAGCCTCATGGTGGGAACTGGGTTAGAGTGGGCCTTCAATTGCTTCTTCTCATGAACACGAAAAAAACTAGTCAGAGTTTCATCTAGCTCAGACTGTAGGATCAAACTCCCAATCCTTCTGCCTCCACTTCCCAAGTGTTGGGGTTACAGAAGTGCACCATGTCTGGTCCCCCGAGGAGTTAAGAGTGGAAACCAGACCACATTATGGCCCTTTCCTCAAGCCCTCCTGCACTTAGAAAGTCCAAACCTCTTTATTGTGACCTGCAGGCCTTGCGAGATGTTCATACCACCTTCCTATCTGACATTTTCTATCACTTTTAAAATTTCTTTTATTTATTTATATATACAGAGATATTTTTAACATAGGTTATAGTCTTGTATTCCCCTCTCCCCAGGTCCCATTACCCTGAGTTCCCTCTTTTGTAGGGTACTTGGTGTTCACTGTGGGGTAGTTAGGGGCTCTATCAGTCTGGGGGGACTGTGCCTCAGATACTTCTTTTTTAAAAAAATATTTTATTGGGCTGGAGAGATGGCTCAGCGGTTAAGGCACTTGCCTCCAGTGCCTAAGGCCCTGGGTTCAATTCCCCAGGACCCACATAAGACAGACACACAAGGTGGTGACCCTGGTGTGCTCTCTCTCTCTCTCTGTATCTCTCTGCTTGAAAATGAATAAATAAAATATTAAAAATATTTTATTTATTTATTTGATAGAGAGAGAGTGAGAGAGAGAAAAAGAGGGAGATAAAGAGAGAAAAGAGAGAGAGAAAGAGGGAGGGGGAAATAGAGAAGAGAGAGAGAGAGAGAGAGAGAGAGAGAGAGAGAGCGCCTCAAGCCACTGCAAGTGAACTCCAGGTGCACCTGGCTTTATGTGTGTACTGGGGAATTGAATCCAGATCCTTAGACTTTGCAGGTAAGTGCCTTAACCAATGAACCATTTCTAGCCCCATACAAATGATGCATTTTATTGTATAAAGTATATATTTTTGAGGTTGGATCTCACTCTAGCCCACTCTAGGTTGACCTGGAACTCACTCTGTAGTCCCAGGCTGGCCTCGAACTCACGATTATCCTCCTACCTCTGCCTTCCAAGTGATGGGATTATAGGCTGTACCACTAAGCCCAGCCCCCCTTAGGGTATTTCTACCTGCCCTGTGGCTCTTACAATCTTCCTGCCCTCACGTCTAGAACAATCTCTGAGCCTTGGGGTGTGTTAGCAATTTGCTTTACTGTTGAGTTCTTTGTAGCCTCTGAATTTCTATTATGATAGATTTCCAGTCACTTTCTCCCTCTCTCCATTCTGCTCTCTGCCATGTCTCCTGACAGCCACGTGACAGTGAAATCCCAGCCCCCTAGGACCTTTGCATCTATTCTCCTGCTGCCCCAGATGCTGTCTCCTAAGATCCTTGCAGGGCTCCCTGTAATCACTGGCATTTCAGTCCACAAACACAGAGGCCTTGGTTCCTGGGCTTCGCACACCTTTCCTGTATCTTCAGCAACCTGCCCCTCTCCAACTCACCTGTCCATTGCATTTCCTTTCTAGTGCATCCAATCACCTGCTCTTTGTCTAAGACTCTTCACCAAGGTGGTGAATTTGCCCGTCTTGTTCTTTTCTGCACCTGCAGGACCTTGAAGAGTGCCTGGCATCTAGAGGGTTCTGAGAGATCTGGCTGCATGATGCTCACATGTCTCTTACTCTCTGAACTTCAACTTCCACATTTGTAAAATCAGGCTGATGACAGAACTGTCCCATCACCTCCAGGGGTGCTACAAAGAGTAAAGGAGATATTGTAACACAGCACAGCACACGCCCTGGGTGCTCACTGAGCCTTTGTTAGACTCACTCAGACCAGACATTTAACAGCAATCATCTGTTATTAAGGGCATTTTGACAAAATGGTGAAGGGCTGTGAAAAGACCAGGCTTCGCCATGTAATTTTGATGTTTCTTTGGCTAGATGTTGGACACATTATGCTACTTTGTAATGTGCAATAATGAACAGAGATCCTGTGATCTCAGGATTCTTGTTCAAATGACAGGGAGGATAGAATCTGTTGGGGAAGGATGAGGAGCTGGCAGGACTCTGCACTGTGGCTGTGGAGAAAGGAAACACAGGGGCGGAACCTCAGCCCAGGAGAAGGAAGGCCTCAGCTGAGAAGTGGAGAGTCAAAGCTCCTCACTGTAACGAATGGGGCCATGCCCATCCTGAGTAAATTGTTATCAACAGAAGGGTTCTGTTAAAAAAAAAAAAAACCAACCAAACAAACCGGGTGTGGTGCTGCACACCTGTAACCCCAGCACCGGGGAGGTAGATGCAGGGGCATAGAAGTGTAAGATCTTCTGCTAATTGTGAGTTGGAGGCCAGACTGGGATACATGAAATCCTGTCTGAAAAACAAAGCAAATCAAAACAAAATGATAACAAAGACCAAGAAGCAACCACAGCAAAACCTGCTTGGAAAGGGTCGGAAGAGAAATGGACCTGTGTGCTTTATGCCTTCAGGTGTGCAGAAGTGAAAGTGCATGTCGTGAGAAACAGGAATATTAAGGCTGGGGAGATGGCTCAGTGGTTAAAGGCACTTGCTTGCAAAGCCCAAAATTTGTTGGCTAAAGTTTGATTCTCCAGTACCTGATATAAAAAGCCTGATGCACCAAGTGGCACATGCATCAGGAATTTGTTTGCATTGGCAAAAGGCTTATTCATTCTCTGTGTCAAGTAAAGAAATAAAATATCAAAAAGATGGGCTGGAGAGATGGCTCAGTGGTTAAGGTACTTGCCTGCAATGCCTAATGACCAGAGTTTGATTCCCCAGTACCCATGTAACTAACACAAAGTGGTGCATGCATCTGGAGTCCATTTGCAGTGGCTGAGACCCTGGTGCACTCATTCTGTCTGTCTCTCTTCTATCTCTTTCTGCTTGAAAATAAATAAATAAAAACCAAAAATATTAAAAAGAAAACAAAGCAGCAGGTCTTGGGTAAAGAACCTCATTGGGTAGTGAAGAGTTATTCACGAGAAAGAGAGAAGCCATAAGAGTAAAAATGAGAATAAGAATCACAGAAGGGGGTTGGAAGGAGGGAGGAAATGAATAAGAGGAAGTTGATATAGTTAGTTACCCAGGTAACAATATCCTGACCAATTGGAAGATAAATTCTCAAAGAATTTTAGCTACTAGATTAAAAAAAAAAACAGTTTCATGGTGTTCTATAAAAATATTCCCTTTCATGCTATATCAGGAAAGATTGGAAAACCTGCTGAAAAACCAAATAAAACACAATCTATTCCTCTCAACTTCTGATAAAAAAAAGTCCTCCAAGAAGGTCACATGCAATATCTTCAATCCCTCAGTCTTGTCACAGAAGTTCGGGTTATAGGAAGCATAGGAGAATTTGGAGTGATTTTCTCCATCCACGCACTAACCAGGCTTGACCCCGCTTAGCTTCCAAGATCAGAGGAGACTGGACTAGTTCAGGGTTGTATGGCCAAGACTGAAGTCATTATCTAGCTAGCTCTGGTTAGGGAGAGGTGACTGGAAATGACAGACAGAAAGTCAACTATGAACCACCTGGAATGCTTGGAGTGAGGGATTTAGAAACTTTTGGGTCTGGTCTTCTTTAGCCAAGTCTTCAACAAGAGGAATGTGTTTTCAGCCCTAGAGAGTTCTGGGCGAAGTGAAGTTTAAGGATTAACAAGGAAGCCACACTTGGAGAGCCACACCTGTAATCTCAGCAGTTGGTAGGCTAAAGTAGGACTCTTACCAGCCTGCAGCTGTATAGTGAGTTCAAGGCCAACCAGGGCTACTGCTTTTTAAATATTTTCATTTATTTATTACACACACACACACAAACACACACACACACACACACACACACACACACACACAGAGAGAGAGAGAGAGAGAGAGAGAGAGAGAGAGAGAGAGAGAGAGAGAGAGAGAATGGAGAATGGGCACACCAGGGCCTCCTGTTGCTTGAAAGGAATTCCAGATGCATGCTCCACTTTGTGCATCTGGCTTTACGTGGATACTGGGGACTCAAACCCAGGCCATCAGGCTTTGCAAGCAAGTCCCTTCAATCACTGAGCCATCTCCCCAGGCCCAGAACTACCGCTTTTCTGGAAGAATCTAAACCCTCAGTTAACAAACAGGAGTAGCTGGTGCTGCTTGAGGAACTTATATCTTTGGGCATTATTCCTTATTTTATTTCTCTTTCTCTCCTACAGAGATGATCTCTTTTATATTTTTACTTTAATAAAGATATCTTTAGGATGGAGGAGAGGAATGAGTGGAAGGAGGGTTAATCAAAATAAAAGATGTTATGAATAAGCCACGTGGAAACGTCTTCTCTAGCTAGTTCTATATATAAAGAAATCTTTAGAATCGTGAATTCCACATGTAATAAAGGAAGCCTTTATTTTTATTTTATTTTTGTTTGTTTAGTTTTTTCAAGGTAGGGTCTCACTCTTGTCCAGGTTGACCTGGAATTCACTATGTAGTCTCAGGGTGACCTCAAACTCACAGAGAGCCTCCCACCTCTGCCTCCCGAGTGCTGGGATTAAAGGTGTGCGCCACCACTCCTGGATGATTTTTCTTTAAAAAACAAACAAACAAGTGGAGAGCATAATCACTGACCCCATCCCTGATTCTAGGCCTTTCCTTCCGGGTTAATCATTGTTGTCTTTTAGATGTGCAACTTTTTAGTTTTTATCTATTTCCACAAGTATGCTTACAAAAATAGAATATTTGAGATTGTGGAGGTCAATCTAACATTTCACACTGTATTTGGAAACTTGCTTTTTTCTTCTCTTAAAAATTTTGTCTTAGGGCTGAAGAGATGACTTAGCGGTTAAGGCATTTGCCTGCAATGCAGAAGGACCCGAGTTCGATTCCCCAGTGCCCATATAAAGCCAGATGCACAAGAGGGCGTATGTGTCTGGAGTTCGTGCTGTGCCTATTCTCTCTCTCTCTAATAAATAAATAAAATATATTAAAAAATTTGTCTTAAAACCTTTCTTAATTCAGAAGACTGGAGTCATCCTGGGTCACCACTTGGCCATCCTCTGTTGAATGGGTGTGTCAGATTGTATCTTCCCTCGCTTAGTTTAAGTTTTCTCCCAATTAGAACAATGGGCACGCCAGGGCCTCCAGCCACTGCAAATGAACTCCAGACACACACACCCTCTTGTGCATCTGGCTTTATATGGGCACTAGGGACTCGAACTCGGGTCCTTCTGCATTTCAGGCAAACACCTTAACAGCTAAGCCATTTCTTCAGCCCCTGACCAGCATTCTTGTGTGTCCAATCTTTTCCAAACACACACACACACACACACACACACACACACACACACACACACACACGAAACCTCAAGATTGCCAGTCCTGAAACGAGAGTCATAGTGTGTTGAAATTCAGAGAACTCCTTGATTGGCAGGAATGTGTTTGGGAAGTTGGCATTCTATGTATCAACTTGAGCTCAATTGTTTAAATAACTGTCTTTATTGCTTGGCTTCTTACTGCAAGAGCAATACACATTTACTACAGAGGAGCATGAGAGGAAAAGAAAATATGCCATAGAGAATTATAATAGCTAGAATAGTGTTTCTTTGTGTGTGTGTGTATGTATGTATGTATGTGTGCATGTGTGCATGTGTGTATGTATGTATGTGTGTATGTATGCATGTGTGTGCATGTACGTATGTGTGTATGTATGTATGCGTGTGCATGCATGCATGTATGTATGTATGCATGTGTGTGCATGCATATATGTATGTATGTGTGTATGTATGTGTGTAATATTCAATGACTAAGAATGGTAAGGACAACTTAATCTAGGACCATCTTGATAGGTATACAAGCCGGTGCAATGGGATTTTGTAGCCAGGGAGAGAGATGGTTCACTCCACATGGCATGAGCACTGGGAATTTATAGCCAAGGGCAAGGGTGGGTTAAATGACCCAAGAGGAAACAGCCGGGGAAGGAGACTTGGGCTACACTAACCTAATAGGATTCTTTTTGAAGACAGACCAGAGTAATGACATTAACTCGGGAAGGTGGAGCCTGAAGTGTCCGATCAGATCGAGGCTAGCCAGAAGCTGAGGATGATCAGGTTCTCACTGATACTCATCAGTACTCATCAACAGTATTCATCAGATACTGAAGAAGCATTGGGGCTTACTGCTCACCCGCTTTAGCTGGGTTCTCATAAACCTGTGTTTATAAGAAGGTGCCAAGGGAGGTCTAGGTGAAGGTTTAGGAGCTGGAGGGTCAGGAGTCCGAGGCCAGTCTCAGCTGCATAGTGAGTTGAGGCCAGCCTGGGTTGCATGAGACTATCTCAAAAAACCCAAACCTATGGTACAGAGAGAAGGCTGTATCGGGCTAAAGGATTGAGGAATGGCGGATGCAGAGGCTTGGGGATGGAGTGAGCCAAGTGTGTTTAGGGGAGATTGATGGCTCTGTGCATCTGGAAAGGCATTAGTGTGGCTGCGTGGAGGTTTCCTGCTGCATCGTCTTTTAATTCTCCTCTGCTCCCCTTGAGATAAGTGAGATGCCGTGGGGCACAAAGGGAAGCTGCGAGGGACTGAGTGACGTTCTCAGTGTTTTGAAGCTGGTAAAGACCAGAGCTGGGGCTACGGTCTGCTTGAACACAAGGTCTTCTTGTGTGTGTATGTCCTGTGTGTGAGTATGTAGAGTGTTCTAGATGTGTGTGGTGCATGTATGTTGGTGTGTGCAAGCATGAGTGTGTGTGTGCACAAAGTCTTCTTGTGTATGTATGTCATGTGCGTGAGTATGTGGAGAGTCTTCTAGATGTGGGTGGTGTAAGTATGTAGGCGTGTGCATGCCTAAGTGTGTGTGCGTGCATGTGTAGGCCACAGGTCGCCATCGGATGTCTTCCTCAAACGCTTTCCACTTCATTTTTTTTCTCTCACGGAATCACAGGTCACTGATGCAGCTGGACTAGCTCCCAGCAAGCCCCAGAGATTCTCCTGTCTCCATCCCCCAGTGCTGTCTGTACAGGTTAGTGCTCTATACCTAGTGCTTACATGGGTGTTGGGATCTGAACTCAGGTCTTCATGTTTGTGTGGCCAGCACTTTACACGCTGAGCTACATCCCCAGTCCTGAGCACAAAGTCTTGAGCAATAGGACAAATTAATCTTCGAGTGACAAGAGACTTCGGTAATCACCTGTGGGTATAAGCAGTGTTCCAGCCTGACCAGAGTGACGCCCTAGCAGGACTTCGTGACAGCAAGAAAAAGATGGGTTTAAATCAATTTAGCATCATCTTGGGCTGGACTACCTTTAATGGACGACACATTCACACCACACACGCACACTCACACCTCACACACTATGTACACCACACTTAGATCTACACCGCTATATACACCACACGCACACACTCACCTCTCACTTCCCAAATGAAAACCAGTATGAGCACTCCCAAGTTCTGCTTATTCCAGAGCATGCTGGAAAAAGATGGAAGGGTGGAAGGGAAGAGTGGGCCTTGCTAAGGGACCTTGGACTGACACTACTTCTCACAGGAGGTCAGTTTCCTCATTTTCCAAATGAACCTCTTGCATTTCCATCCTTAACTGCCCTTCCCTTAGTTCAAGTTGCTGGACTCCTCATAGTGGGACCTGTTAAGACAGTTCATTCTCCCCGAACACCATAATTTTGGGGTAGTTGAAAACTAGATGAGGACTAGGTATCTCCAAATATGGGTCTATAGTTTTCCTTTGGTGTGTGTGCATGAAATAGTCATGTATGTGTGCAGATGTGTGTGCCCTGTGAGCACACATGCGGAGGCCAGATGTCGGGGTCCTCTCTCTCGCTCTTCTGCTTTATTTCTCAGAGACAGAGTCTCTCACCAAACCTAGAGTTAGTTTCCCATTTTTTTTCTCAGTTGTTCTGACTGACCAGGGAGCTTCAGTGATCTTCCTGTTTCATATTTGGCTCTTTATATGGGTGCTAGGGATTAAACGTTCTGAGCTATCTCTCCAGGTCATCTCCTTTATTATTATTATTATTTTTGTGTGTGTGTGAAACAGGGTCTCAAGTAGCTCAGGCTGTCCTCAAACTCACTATGTAGCTGAGTCTGATCTAGAACTCCTGATCCTTCTGCCTTCCCTTCTGAGTGTGCCATCATACTCGGTGTGTGTGGTGCCAGGGCTTCTAGGATGCTAGGCAAGCACTCTTGGTCTGAGCTCCACCCCCAGTCCTGTCAAGGCTTTCTTAACATGTCCAGCAGTCAGGCACAGCCCAAGGCTTAGCTTTGCTGCTATCACTGCAGACATAACACAACTATCTTTTGTTTTCAGACTTGGCCAATGGCAGCAAATAACCTAATTAGGGCCTCAAAAGCAGCTTGCCCAGTGAAAGCTAATTTAATTAGGGTCTTATTAGTTGTTATAACTACTTTTTAATGAAGCCTTATTACATTCAACTACGCAGATCCCAAGCAATTGTATTAAATGTTGGCAAATGACCCATCAGTCTTTGCTTTCTCCTTTATCTTGCATCGTTCACACCTATCTGGAGACTTAGATGCCTGTGGTTTTTTTTTTTCCTCTTCAAAGCCAGTTGCAGACTTAAAGGCATATTCCTTTTCTTGTCTCACTTCCCATTCCTTGGGAATCTCCGCCACAGGCTCTGGTGACATGGTATTCAGTGATGGGAGGGGTGGGAAAGGCTCCTTGTTTGGGGAAGTCACTCCACATTGCCCCCCCCACCCCCACACTTTGAGACATTTATTTCTTTGTCCTAAGCACCACGGACTGCAAAACTGTGAGGACCAATGGCCCTTGGTTGCAATGCAAATGGGATATTGAAGGAAAGCAGAGAAACCTGCTTTGGTGAATTAACACACCCATGAGGATTAGCTCTTCATATTAACTAATTGGTCCATAAACAAGGTTTCCAGGGAGTCAATCCTGGATGGAGTAGTTTTGATGGTTGTTGATTGTAGAAGAGAATGGAAGAAAACCAAGTGTTAATTAGTCCCCACTGTGCACCAGGGGCTGGGCTGGATATGGGCACATTTGTCAGCCCTTTCAAGTCTCCCGACAAGCTTTCTATGCATGTATTATTATAATCGATTTACAGAAAAACAAAACAAAAAAACCAAAGCAAAACTAGAAGCACAGTGAGGTTTACAAACCGCACAGAAGGAGAAAGGGTAGAAGAACATTGCATTACAGGCAGCTTTGACCTTTAGGGGGCAGTAACAGCAGCCTTGGGGTGGATAACCTGGAATCCAGAGCCTGGTGACCTCAGGACAGGTGACCCAGGAGCATTAAATGAAATTTTGGCAGGGCTGGAAGTTTGACTCAGGCAATGCTGATTTGTGGATTGTCCCTTGGCACCATCACTAAAGGTGCCGTCATGGTGTCATGTGAGTGCTGACAGGGTCAGACATGGCGTCAGGCTGGTCTGGATCACACCCTGCCTCCAGTCCTTTCCTGTGACTAGTCCTGGGAGAGCTGTTCCAGCGCTAAGCTAAGCTGGTTTTCTCATCTCATAAAGCACACAGTAGTATCTCCTTTTCCGTCTAGTGAAAGTTAAAGACCACGTGTCATCCCCTGGTCTGCAGTGGCCCCAAGCCTTCTGACCTGGAAGGAAGAGCTGGGAACAGGAAATCCACCCACAGGGAGAGTGGGAGCTGGCTAGGGGCTGTGAACTTGAGCAGCCCCAGCTGCAGCCAGTTTCTGACTCAGCTGTTCTGAGGTAGGACCCAAGAACTGTCACCTGAAGCAAGCAAGTTCCTGGCCGACATAGTTTTGGCTGGGCTGCACCTCTCCTGACCAGCAAAGATTCCTGGGATAGCCACAGGCACCACCGATGAATCAGAGGAGAAGAGTTCTGCTCCCTCCCCTTTCCCATTATCCAGCTGCTTCCCAAGTCCCTGGAAGCCAGACCTTGTGACCAGAAGCCAAAGATGTTCACTTCATTAAGATGTCTTACTTATTTACGTATCACTGTGCCCATCGGGGCTTGTTCAGGTTGAAGGAATATTTGTGGTTAAATGAACCGATTTTGTGGCAGAAAGTGCTGAGGTCATCTGCTTTTCCTGGACAGCAAAGAATAAGAAAGATCCTGAAGCACAACTTTAATATGTTAGCCAAAAATTTCGCATTTTAGTAAGCTGATATTGATGTAGCAAATAAAATAGACCTCAGACACGGAAAATAAAGATGGCTTCTGTCATTCTTTTTTAAAAAATGTTTTATTTATTTATTTGAGAGAGAGAGAGAGAGAAAGAGAGAGAGGCAGACAGAGAAACACAGACAGAATGAGCACAACAGGGCCTCCAGCCACTGCAAATGAACTCCAGACACATGTGCCCTCTTGTGCATCTGGCTTTACATGGGCACTGGGGAATTGAACTCAGGTCCTTCTGCATTGCCAGCAAACGCCTTAACCGCTAAGCCATCTCTTCAGCCCTCTGTCATTCTTCTTATCAAAATGGGTCACTCAAGTAACAGCAAGGTAATATGTGGAAAGTGCCTAGTCCAGTGTTTTATGGGCAAAGCAGAATAATTGATGTGGTGTGTGTGTGTGTGTGTGTGTGTGTGTGTGTGTGTGTGTGTGTGTGTGTGTGTGTGTAAGCCAGAGGACAACCTGAGGTATTATTCCCCAGGTACCACCCACCTTTTTTGAGACAGGTTCTCTCATTGGCCTGGAATTTATCAAGTAGGCTGGTGAGCCCAAGGATCCTGTCCCTGCCTCCCTCCCTAGTTCTGGCACTACAGGTATGCACCACCAAGCCTGCACTTTTACATGGGTTCTGGGTAACAAACTCAGGTCCTCAGGCTTGCCTGCCTTGCAATTGAGCTATCTCCTCATCCTTTTTTGTTTGTTTTGAGATAGGGTCTCCTATCCCTGGTGGCCTATTTATAGTCAAAGATGACCTTGAACCTCCTGACTGCTGAGATTACAGGTGTGAACCACTAAGCATGGTTTAAGTGATGCTCAGCTTCAAACGCAGGACCTTGTACATGTCAGGCAAGTGCTCTACTAATAGAACTGCTTCCTCACCCTGTGTTAATTTATTTTGAACAAAGGTTTGTTGCTAACGTGCTCCATATCTGGGGGGTGGGGCTGTCCTGTACACTATGGAATTTTAGTAACATCCCAGGCCTCTCTGGAGAGATGCTCATAAGACCCCTCTATGTGACGATCAGAGTCTGGGGCATGGCTAAGTGGGTAAAGTACTTGCCACGCAAGCATGAGGACCTGAGTTCAGATCCCCAGCACCCACATAAAAACTGGATCTGGTCATAGGTGCCTTTAACCCCAGAGCTGGGCAGGTGGAAACAGGAGTATGCCTGGGACTTGCTGGTAGGTGAATCAGCTCTAGGTTTAGTACATTCACACTACACACATATGAACACCTGTATGCACATGCGCACCACACACACAGATGTGAGAAAAAAGGCTCCCGACCAATGTCCCCTAAGGACAAAATCATCCAGAATTGGAAATCACTGCTTTACTTAATAAAGTCATTTCATCCTTATGACACGCTAAGGAGGGTGGTATTATTGTCCATTTCAGAGAGGAAGGAAGGAAGGAAGGACAGAGGTTGAATGGGATGAGGGATGGCGCCTCTTGGATACACCTGCATTATTTCCTTCTTTTCTTCCCTCCCTCCCTCCCTCCCTCCCTCCTTTCTTTCTCCTCCTCCCTCAGTTCCTTTTTCCTCCATCTCTTCCTTCCTTCTTCCTTCTTTCCATCTCTTTCTCTTTCCTTCCTTCTTTCCTCCTTCCCTCCCTCCCTCCCTTCTTTCCTTCATTCTTCTCTCCCTCTTTCCCTCCCTCCCTCTCTCCTTTTTCTCTTTCTTTCCCACCTTTATTTGTAAATATTCAGACATCAATCCTTCCAAGCTCCCTGCCTTTTTTTTAAACAAAAGCCAAAGGGCTCTCCAGCGGAGGCTGCACCTAGCATTTTTGAGGAGGCCCTGGGTTTAAGCCCCTTACTACACACCTGGGGTTCTTTAGGAAGCACCCACACCCCCAACATTTTATTTCTTAAAAGAAGAGAGCCGTGTGGTTAACTCAGAACACACTAAAGTCTCTTAAACCTGTGTGGAGGATTCATGGGCATCTCTTTAATTAACACACCAGCTTCCCACCTTTTGATTGACAAGGAATCTATTCCGTTTTTCTTTTCTTTTATTCCCTTTCCCTTCCTTCTTTTAAAAAACTTTTTCTTGATAGTTTCCACAATTATAGACCATAAACCACTATGATTCCCTCACCACCCTCCTCCATATCTCTTCCCCTTCTCAATTAGTCTCTGTTTTGTTTCAGTGTCATCATCTTTTCCTTCTTTATTCTTTTTGTAAAATAACATTTTTTAATAAAAATATTTTAGCATTTTTGAAATTTTTTATGAGAGAAAGGAAAGAAATACTAAAGGCCTGCCAGGGCCACTTGCTGCTGCAAACAAAGTGTGTCTGGCTTTAAGTGGACACAGGGAGTCAAACCTGGGCCTGAGGCTCTGCAAGCATTCTTCCTTCTTTGAGACAGGGTCTAATTTAGTCCAGGCTAGCCTCTAGCTCTGTATGCAACCGAGAATGACTGGATCCCTGATCTTGAATGCAGAGATTAAAGGCAGAGACACCACCACTGTTTAGGTGTATTGAATTCACGCAAACATGGTTCACAGAGTGTGAATGTGTACTTAACCATCCCTCAGAAGTGGAAGCCATATCAGTAGCTTCCTGTGTGTTTTCTTTGTTAACTGGCTGAGCCTCAGTCCATTTCTCCATCATTCGTCCCTGCAAGCCTATGAGGGAGACAATTTCCATCACATTCTCAGATGGATTGACCAGGATTCAGGGGGAGGAGGCAGAGCCAGGACCTTAGGCTTGCTTTTGTCAGATGTCACATCTGTCCTCCAGGCAGCCACCTTGCCTGGAAACACTGAGAGCTCATAAGGATGTCTCCAAGCAGGAAGGACACCCATCCCTTCACCAGCCAGGATCAAGACAGGTGGTAAGATGAGCTTTCTGGGAAGGTTCTGAGCTTGGGCCCCTGATACCCTGGGCCATGTGGAAATGGGTTGAATGAAGTTCAACTCACTCCTGCCTGTCTTAGCTACTGGTCTCAACACCTCTGGATTTAGTACAGTCTGAAAATAGCCTGACCTCTCCTTCCAGATCAGCAGTTCAAGGTCAAGACTGAATCACATCCCCGAACAATCAGGGGCCCTCAACTTCTCTCAGAAAAGCCTCTTTTGCAGACAAGAACCTGCCATCGGGGCTGAGTGGGGCTCAGGTGAACTTTCTAATGTGTGAGGCCGGGAGCTTCCAGGGATAATCTGAGCTTTTCTAAAATGTGGAACACATCTTGTCCTCTCATTTAAACATAGACTATCCCTGGTGTCCCCATCCGCTCAGACCTCCACAGTGGGGTTGGGCCAGCTGGGATGACCGGAGTCTTTCTTTACTGACTTGGTCCCTTGGTGGCACAATGCTGGGAATATCAGGGGCAGCATTTTTCTCTATTTTGTTCTGGTTTTGAACTGGGATGACAGTCGGGAAGCCCAGAACCGCCTATGTGAACCGTGGAGGGTATCAAATCCGTTTACACACCATGGGTGGCTGCTTTTTGTTCTTTTTGTTCTAAGATCCCTGGTAACACACACACACACACACATTCTGACTCCCAGGGGCATGGGTGTTGCATTCCCACAGGGTATCTGGCAAGCCCCTTGCGGACTCTGGGAAGCTAAGTGAACTTAGCAGGGAAGGTCTGCAGTTCTCAAGCCACCTTCCTTCGTGCCTGGGAGAGGAAGCTGACATCACCCAGATGCCTGAAAGTTCTTGGACACACTGAGAAGTGAGCAACTGGATCAGATATGCCGAGGCACACATGGGAGGGGGAGATTGCTGCTCCTTCCAGAGGGGAGACCGACAGCACATTCTAGGTCCATCTTTTTACCTAACCATTCAAAGAAACACTATTCTATCCAATCCTACAGGGAAGGCAAGGTGTGCATCAGGAGGTTTGTCGTGGGTAAAAATGAAAACCAAATGTACCTAAGAGAGGAACACGTACCTTAAATATGAAGAGATGCTTAACCTCATTCACAAAAGCTCTACGTATCAAGAGAGTGAAGACCACTACTGTTGTGCTGAGTGGACATGCCATCACACTACCTTTAAACATCCATATCTATACCCAGCCTCTACCAGAGAAGCTCCCCTTTGCAGTGGGTAATACAGAGATATAGATCTGGCTAAGGGGCTGAGAATAAGTCTTGTGGACTCAACCCTGGATGGACACACACAGCACCCTCTAAGGCTCAGGGAACATCGTAGGAGAGCTGGGGGGTGGGGAGGAGTGTTGTGGAACCCTGTGTCCCAGATATGATGTGGTCATTACGCTCATGAACTGGAGCTGCGGTTTCTTTCAGAAGACTGTGCCCATCAACATTCCATGATGGATGGGGGAAAAGCTCACAAGACCCCTCCATCCTTCCTGAGGAGCCATTGGTTGTTAATGGCAGCTACAGGGAGGCGTCATGTTTTCCAGTGGTGTAGCCACTGGTAAACTGTCCGTATTTCAGGGAATAACTCTCACCCATGTTTATGCAGGCAACCTAATTTAAACTCGGTCTCTCTCTCTCTCTCTCTCTCTCTCTCTCTCTCTCTCTCTCTCTCTCTCACACACACACACACACACACACACACACACACACACACACAAAGATGTGGAAATGGGAGGGAGACCAGAGAGGGTAATTTGGGTGACTATACTTGAAATATATTACATCCCTGTATGCAACTGTCAAAGAGAAAAACAATGACAGAAATCAAAACTTCAATAGATAACACTCTCCAGGTGAATATGCAGACACCCTCAAATGTCAATTATGAAAATAGTACCACCTCCATTCAGGATGACTTGGTAATAATTTGTAACAATTAAAACACTTACTCAAAATAGTCCATTTCCAGGCTGGAGAGATGGCTTAGCAGTTAAAGCATTTGCCTGCAAAGCAGAAGGATCCCAGTTTGATTCCCCAGTACCCACTTCAAGCCAGATGCACAACGACGCATTTTGTTTGCAATGGCTGGAGGCCTTGGCATGCCCTTTCTCTGTCTGTCTCTCTCTCAAATAAATAAATATTTAAAAAAGTCCATTTCCAGCCAACTATGATAGTGAGTACTTATAAGCACTTGGGAGGTAGAGGCAGAAGGATAAATAGTTTAAGGTCATACTAAACTACAGAGTGAGTGTGAGACCAGATCGGCCTATCTGAAACCTTGTCTCAAAACAAACAAAAAGATTACTCCATTTCCACATCCAGGATTTTTTATTTTTTAAAAAAATATTTTAGCCGGGCGTGGTGGCGCATGCCTTTAATCCCAGCACTCGGGAGGCAGAGGTAGGAGGATCACCATGAGTTCAAGGCCACCCTAGGACTACATAGTGAATTCCAGGTCAGCCTGGACTAGAGTGAGACTCTACCTCGAAAAACCAAAAAAAATTTTATTATTTATGTGTGTTTGTGCGTGATATGTTGTTTATGGCAGGTGCATACCATGGTGCACATATGGAGGTCAGAGGACAATTGCTCCTTCCTTCCACCTTCTTTTGAGACAGGATCGTTTTTGTCACTCTGCTTGTGAGCTGAGTTTGTTAAGCACATTATACTATCATGTATTATGGACTTTAACAAAGCACTATAAAGATGGGAAAAATTAAAAGAACTATACCCAGCTTCGTGTTGCTCTCAGCCTCTAAAATAAAGTAAAATAAACTAATTAATAAATTAGTCTTGTAAAAATACAAGACTAATTTGTTGATGACAGCCAGCAGTGGACTCTGCAAATTTGGTGACTGGCCCAGCCAGGCCAAATGATGCAATGATGGTATGTCTGTTATGGGGGAAACCAACTGCTCTCTGGATATGAATCCACTCCACAGGAGAGAATTCATTTCTAGTAAATGAAAACCTAATAAAAAACCTATGGTTGGGGAGGTCATAAGCCCTAGGGGGTAAGCTATTATAGTTGTTTAGCTAAATGGATATGTTACATCCACAAAACTGCCCTCTAATTACTTATATTTATACTCCTATATTAATGCTACTATCATTTTTGGTTAGAGAAACTTCTTATGTCAGATGTTGGTGACCATTGATTAAAACGTATCAAAGTGCTGAGAAGTGACAGTGGAACATTCAGAACTAAATGAGACATCTCTATCGTCTTCCCAGGTTTAGGGACCATTGAGGAAGAGGTGACAGAAAGAATGCAAGAGGGGAGGAGTGCTTTGCAACACTGTGTGGCAGACACAAAGAGGCTGTGGTATTCATGGGCTCCCAGTGGCAGGTGCTACCTACACAAGACCTGCATAATAGGAGGGAAACATGATGACATCCAAATAGAAGACAGACTTGTTGGAAAGAAGGAATTCAGGAACGGGGGGAGGGAAGGGGAAAAGAGAGGGTGGTGGGAAGGGGAGGAGATTATGATCATGGTATATTGTATGGAAGTTGTCAATAAAAAGTTAATTTAAAAAAGAAGTCCATATTTAGTGATTAGTGAACGAACGCTTTGTGTGTGTTCAATTTGAGTTCACACACACACACACACACACACACACACACACACACACACACATCTAAAAAGTCCAAAGGAAAGCATTAAACATGGATATACAGATGGCGCTATGGCCAGGATGCTTGAGTTCACACTGTGAAATTCCCACATCACAATTTACTCCCAGAGTGGGAGGACTTGGGGGCAGGGAGCTGGTTCAGTGGATAAAGTACTTGTCACACAAGCATAAGCACCCAAGTTCAGATCCCCAGCACCCACGTAAAACACATAAAAAAGCTGGTGGTGCAAACCAAGAAAGGAACACTTGTGCAATGGAGGAGCCTCGGCCTGGGGGAGACAATCAACAGCTATTAAATTCGGCCAAATATTCCACTCAGTGAGGGGGAACCCTTGATTGGAACTGGGGATTCAGGGCGATATGCACTGGATCCCATACTCTTGGGCTCCCAAGAAAAGATGCACTATGCGAGTGACTGACGGGGAGGCTACTAAAAATAGAATCTAGGTAATCCAGAATTGTGTATATTTGTTAACCTATACTGATCTCACTCTCCGATGGAGATTGTGTTTGTATTTTCAGGATGCAGCGAGAGAGCTGTGGCCCATCTAACCCTACCAACCGACCGTAGGCCGATGGCTGAGATTCTGGCAAGAGAGGACCCACCACAGTCATATCGTGGAGGATCCATATGGAACCCTGCAGAGAATGATGGGATGAGCAAGGGACCCACAGCCACAGCCATTCAATCAACTCAGGATAAACCAGTGAGACAGAAACCTATGATTCTCGACACAAAGCCCCCTAAGCTCACAACATTAAAGCATCCTTAATACTCACCCACCACGACTCAGGGAACTGAGAGGAAGAGGGGGCAGAAAGATTGTGAGAGCCGTGGTGGGGAGATTATCCAGAGGCATGGCACCCTTCAGTAACAACACACTTGGGCCAGGAGAACCGGGCTGAGTACTAGGCTATCCATGGTCCCCTGCCACAAGGACTGATCCAGACGGCCCATGGAGGAGGATATCCAGCTGATTGGGGATGGGGAGGAGGGGCATTGGGGAACTGGGGATATCAACTCATTGTAAAAAATAATTATAAAAAAAGAATTCTATTATGGAACTGTATTCAAAATATACTGGTGTGTGGGAAAAATGTAACAGTCAACCAAATGTTTGTAAGCTTTTTTTAAATTATTTGTAAAAATAAGTAGAGGAAAAACACATACTCCTCAGCATACACACTCAAATTTATTCACACACACATAGACATATGTACACTTAGAAATAAATGAAAAATTTCTGGGTGTATACACTAATAATCTGGTAATGGTTTTCTTGCAAGGAAAAAGTATCGAGTGTATATGAGTCTGGGGTCTGGAGAGAGCAAAAGAATCTTTCCTTCCTTCCTTCCTTCTTTCCTTCCTTCCTTCCTTCCTTCCTTCCTTCCTTCCTTCCTTCCTTCCTTCCTTCCTTCCTTTCTTCCCTTCTTCCTCCCTCCCTCCTTCCCTCCCTTTCTTCCTTCTTTTCTTCCCTCCCTCCCTCCTCTCTCTCTTTTTATTTTTTTCCAGGTTGGATTTCACTCTAGCCTAGGCTGACTTGGAACTCACTCTGTAACCCCAGGCTGGCCTTGAACTCATGGCAATCCCCCTACCTCTGTCTCTTGAGTGCTTAGATTAAAGGCATGTGCCACCATGTCTGGCTTTTTTCTTTCTTTTTAAAAATTGCAGTCTATGTATCCTTTTAAAATAAAGTAGTTGATTAAAACAACCACTGTCAGTAATCACACAAAGCAGAAGTATGAAGGCATAGTACAAGCTTCTTGTGTGCCTAAGATTGGACAATTTGTTAACACCAGTCTAGAAAACCTCACAGTTTGAAGTACCATCTTGTGAGGTCCTAAGGCCAGGTTCTTCTAGGGTTTTGGGGTGTGCCCATGAATTTGGGTAGGAAAGAGTGCTTAAGCAAAACAAAAACAAAGCAAAACACAACATAACTAACCTTTGGCTGAAAGTGTGCACGTCCTTAGCAGGAATGCAGGCAACGAGCCACAGTGGACTCAGTGGGGCTTGTCACCAGTGGGAATGAGGTTCACGCTATCACATTCCATTGGCTGAAGATATTGTGAAATATTTCCACTTGTCACTACTTCAAAATTATAGTGTTTATTTATTTGACTTGCTGCTGGATCTCGTTTATTTAATATGCTAAAAGGACAGTTTTTTTACTCCATAATAAATTTGCTTTTCAACATAATAATAACTGTATTTCAACATAACTGGTTTGCTTTGAAATCCTATGTCTTTTATGTATTTTTTTTCTATAAGAAGGGGCCTTATTCGATTGCCAAAGTCAATGGAACAGTAATAAAAAGTCCATGAACACCTGTGTTAAGGTAAATTCCAAAGGGCTGGGTACAAAAAAAATCACAAATGGATACTTGGAGAGGGACCCACCACTTTTTTGATTCATGCCAAGGGACCATGGATAGCCTGACTATGGAAAGAGACTGTTTCTGGCTATAGATTCTCCTGCTTCTTGCCCACGTGCCTTCGTGTCTCTGCCCAGCCCTAGGGCTGGTGAGGGGAGCCGATCCATGAAGAAGTGAGCTCAGTTCACCTCTATGCCTTGCATGCTAGACTGGCAGGAAACCCTCTCCTCTCTTACAGAAGAATTTCAAAAAGCGATCAAAGCCAAGCTCCCAAATCATTGCAGCAGGAGAGAGAGAGAGAGAGAGAGAGAGAGAGAGAGAGAGAGAGAGAGAGAGAGAGAGAGAGAGAGAAAGTTCTCAGCAGGGAGCAAGACACTCTGGGTAGATACCTCAAAAAATTCAGTGGGGCTCTGTGAGAAGTGATCTCCTTACGTGTGCTATACTGGAACATTCTGCTTCTGGCCTGACCTATAACCTTTCAAGCGAGTGTGCATGCCACTCAAGGGACACTCAAGTTTTCAAAGGGGGCTCACAGGTGCTGCTGCTGGCTGTGGCCCAGTGTGTCCACAGACTCCTAAGAGGACAAGGCTCCCAGGGAGGGTGGGTTCTTCTGTATCCTGAACTGACTCCTGCTCTGCCACATGCAGGAGGGTGATGACAGACAGGGTGAGCATGTCCCTGCTCTCACCTACTCCAGCCTTACAAGTCCTTATGTCTCATTCCAGCCCACCTTTCTCTGGGCCTCCTCTGCATTTTTGGAGACCCCCATCATTCAGAGCACATCATCCCTGTCCATGTGCTCAGTCACTAAGGACTCAGGGCCAGCCAGGCACACACACTAAGCCCAGCTCGGTCACTCACTCGTGGAACTGGGCCAAGTGAACTGAGGGCAGAATATTTCATTTAAAAATTTCCTTGCAACATTTCCAACAACCCCTGCTTCCCCTAGAAGCCACAGGTAGTTGCATCCTTGGTCCTGTGTTCTCTGGGGTGGGCCTTCCTCTGGAAGAACTGTCATCTGTTGAGCTGTTTTCTTTGCCTTGCCTCAGCTCACACATAAAACTAGAATCCTGCTGGGTGTCCCTGGTGCAAACAGGCTTCCTCTGGGGTTTCAAATCGGGAACAAGAGGGAATTCTAATGATCATGCTTTAAATATAGTTAGCTATTTAATTTTATTTGGTGTGTGTGTGTGTGTGTGTGTGTGTGTGTGTGTGTGTGTGTGTGTGTGTGTTTGTGTCCATGTGTGGAATGTAGGTTGGAGTCTAGAGGACAACTTTTGGGTCAATCTTTGCAGGGTCTCTTGTTCACCTCTTTGTTCTTGGGCTTCTGGGAGATTTTTCCAGTCTCTGCCTTCTGTCCCACAGGGGCACTGGGATACAGACCCCTCCCACAGCTCCAGACTTTTACATGGGGTCTGGGAATGTGAACTTGGGCACTCAGTTGTGCAGCAAATACTTAATGGGTACACCGAGCATCTCCCCAGCAGGATCCTGCTCTTACACCAGGCTCAAATGTGCATTGTGGGGTGAGCTGGGGTGCATGGTCACCTTGTTAAAGAGCAGCCCATGTGTCTTCGGAGCAGAGCTGGGACACAACTGGGTCCTGAAGAAATCAAGTGCTAGCGTGTTGTTTGTGTGGGTGCTTGCCTAGCAAGCCTGAGGCCCTGGCTCAGTCCCCAGTGGACATGCAGGCTCCAGCACATGTGTGTGTGTGGGGGCACTGGGGTTACAGGCATGCACCACCATTCCCACTCTCAGCTTCTACATGGGTGCTGAGGGTTCAAGCAAGCACTTTACTAACTGAGCCCAGGCACCTTTGCTGGCCTTTTAAATATTTACTTCAGAGCTTCTCTGTCTCTTTCTGTCTCTGTCTCTTTCTCTCTCTCTCTCCTCTTGCTTTCCCAAGACAGGGTTTTGCTATGTAGCCCAGGCTGCCCTTGAACTGGCTTCTCCAATTGTGGGGACAACAGACATGTGACACCACACTCAGCTTCATACGTTCTTCCTCATTGCCATCATTGCTTTGTTCATGCCTGGTGGCTCTGCTATGAAGTCACCAGAATGGCTTCTTTCATCTTTACTTCCAGCAGTGACCCACACCCTTATCACTCCAGAGGCGACAGGGCTACTTAGGAGAGAGGAACTGGGGGCCAGTTGGCAATGGGAAGGCCTTTCCCAGAGATGGATGGAACTGGAACAGCAGCTTTTTCATAAAGAATGAACATGCCACCCAAGTTTCCAGCTCCTACATCATGTCCAAGGTCTTCTATGCCATCTTTCCTCACTGCCCCATGGCCAAGCTCAAGCTGGGACCTTGAGTTTTTCCTCAGCAGAGTCCACAACTGTCTTTTTCTCATATATTTGTGGGAGTTTCAGAAGGTGGGACAAGCCTCTAACCCTCCAAGATGGCTCTTCCCTTGGGCAAACTCCTAAACAGTTTTGTGGGCTCTTGGGAGGTTCGTTCACATGGTGGATGAGGTCTGTCAAACCCCACATGCATCAGAGCTGTCCTTGCTGTTTGTACCAACACTCTGCTCCGTACACATGTCTGGGCATGGAAGACAAGAGGAGGATTGGGTGCCCTTGGTTTCCCTTGGGATTTGCAGCCTGGTACACTGCTATACGGATGCATCTCAGGCCTCAGCCTCTCATAGATGTGCCAAGAACATAAACCAGGTATAAAGAGAGGGAAGTGTGCAACCAGGGAGGGACAGGAACTAGGAAGACTTCCTGAGAAATGTGCCCACAGAACTGGGAGCTCAAAGGTGGGCAGGACTGGAGTCTTCAGAGGGCTTGGGAAGGGTGGGGTGATAATATGAACCAATGCATGGGGGGAGAGGAAGGATACTTGAGAAACGACAAATGCTCTATTTAGAACACACTCTATTTCTTCCACTAAAATCACAGTGCTGCTTGTTCATTCATTCATTCATTCATTTATTCATCAGCTTGTGTGAGCACCCGTGTTAGAGAAGGGGGGACAAAATTGATGGATTCTATAAGAAATTTGCAGCTTAAAGAGTAGAATGACAGTGGTCAAGTGAGGGCCAAGGATGTTTATTTGGCTTTGGGGCACCTCTCTTCATGGACCCTCCAAAACCCGAGTAGGACTTTAGGGGCTTAAGACCATTACTCAGGTTTCAGAAGGAAGGTCTGTTAGCTGCACTTGGCAGGGACCAGTCTGTTTCCACGATTCCATTTTGCTGCTGCTGATGGCTGCCTGTCCTTCCTTCTGTTCCTTACAGGTGGCAGAACAGGGCCACTAGCATTTGGAGACACCCCATCTCATTTGAGTTCTATGGAATCTATGTATGTTCTTTCTGAGGAGCTAATCCGTCTCTAGCAAAGAACATTTTCTGGACTCCATCCTCCACAATGCTAGCTCACCTGGCCCGGGGCATCAGGGAAGGAAGCAGAGCTGATCTGTGATGGAAAATGTCTGGTGGAGGTGAATTCAATCTGAATTCCAAGGCATCTGGAGATGACACCATGAAAAACTCCACTAAATATTATGTTTTCCCAAGTTTGGTTTTTAAAAAACCTGATAAAATAGGTCAATGAGACAGACACCAATGATATCCAGCACAACCCAAAGCAGAAGTCCAGAGACACTTAAGATCTCAACAATAAAGCAGACTTAAGACTCACCCACCATGACTCAGGGAACTGAGCAGAAGAGGGGACAGACAGAATGTAAGAGACATGGTGGAGGAGAATATCCAGAGACATTGCTCCCCTCAGCAACAACACACAAAGTGTGTGTGTGGGGGAACCTGACTACCTCCTGTGCTATTCATGACCCCTACCCCATGGACTGATCCAGTATGCCCACTGAGGAGATGCCCCATTGGGTTGGGGACAGGGAGGAGGGAAATGACGGTACTACCATCATAAGATTTGCTCATACAATGTATCTAATTAAGGACAATAAAGATATATATATATATATGCTAAAATAAAGTGTGAACCATTACCAATGGTAAGTTGTGAGGTTGAAAAAGAATTATTGTATGGTGTCAACATGAAAGAGAGATTTTGATTCATGTTCCCAAGGAAAAATGCAATTATTTTGAGATTATTTTTTATGTTATCCTGAGGTTCTCCTGCCATCTGCCTTTCCTCACGTCCCTCTCAGATAAACTCCATCTTCCCCAGTTCCTTCTTGAATTTCCTCAAAATGGTGCCCAGGAGCCCTGCCCAGTATCTCTCCAAATGAGGAGCCCATCTGATGGTCTGGGTTTGAATCCAGGTTTTGCCACCCATTGGCTAACTTGAGGTAAAGCCTCCTATCTCTCTGAGCTCCAATTCCTCATCTGAACAATGGGAACAATGTCAGTGCTCACTTCTCAAACCCATGGAGAAGAGCATGGCTGGAGTTGTAGGGATCCCCCACCTCAAGGATCATGTGGTGCAATGACTTGGCCTGTGAGGAGGCCTAATAAATGGGATCCATTACTATGTCATTATCAGATGTGGTCAGGGGGGCTGCAGATGTAGCCTATGGATATGGGAGAAAGCACTTTCCAGGCGCAGTCTTGAGATCATCCATTGTTTTTACATCCACACACTCGTCAGCTAAAGTCATCTCTTGTTTCACACATTTTCATGGGCCCCTTGGTGACCATGCTATAGCTATACATCACCTGATGGCATTTCTGTGGTCTGCTGTGAGCTAGTAGGACTGAATGCCTCCACCAGAGGCCCCTGTCCTGTCTGCCTGACCATATCATTCCTCACAAGACATCTTAATAAAGAGCGAGGACACCACCCAAGTGTGCATTTCCTACTTCATACCCAGGGTCTTCTCCTAACCATCTCTCATGGTGCCTCGGTCCCACACCACTGGGTCTTTCAGTAAGGTCAAGATCAACTCATTGAGCCGGGCGTGGTGGCACACACCTTTAACCCCAGCACTTGGGAGGCAGAGGTAGGAGGATTGCCGTGAGTTCGAGGCCAGCCTGAGACTACATAGTAAATTCCAGGTCATCCTGGACTAGCGCGAGACCCTACCTCAAAAAAAAAAAGATCAACTCATTGCTTCAGAACCTCCCTACCTTTTCTCTCCCTTCTTTCTGCCATTTCTCCCTTCATGCCCCCTTCCTTCTTTTCTCTACAAATCTTTATTGTGTCTAACTACCATGGAGTCTACCATGATTCTAAGAGATTTGAGATTTCCAAATTTCAAGACAATTTTTAGAGGGGACTGACCGAGGGTTACTGCAATGGTTATCTTAGATGTCAACATGGCAGGATTGAGAATCACTATGGAAACAATACTCTGGGCAACGTCTGTGAAGACTTTTCTTGCTTTTATTTTTTAGATTAGGTGAATTGAGGAGGAAAGACCCATTGACCAACCCTAATTATGGGGGGCACCATTCTATGGGCTGGAGTCTTGAGCTGGAGAAAAAGGAGAAAGCTGAATAACTGTGTTTCTCTCTCCTTCCTGACCGGGATGCCATGTGGCCAACCGTTTCACACTTCTGCCACCATGATGAACTCTATCTCCTTGAACTGTTCACCAAGACAAAGCCTTCTTCCTTGAAGTTGCTTTTGCCAGGCATTTGCTGCAGCAGTGAGAATAACCAAGACAGTTCCTTTTTTTATGCTATCCAGTAGGACATTACAACACACATATAACTATTACTGTTCATTATCATCATTCCATGAGAAACGCTATTTCAGAGTCCTAGAAAAGATATAGGCTTCACAATGAAAGGACAGTCATTTAGAGCAATATACTCAGTTTTCAAAAGAACAAAATGTTTCCCTCATTTCCCCCTCAATTTGTTATGAGCCAATAGAAACTTTGAGAAACAGATCTCTGACAAATTTTGAAGAAACACCATAGCCACAAGAGGGACAATGTGAGTGATGACTGTCAAATGTAGTCTGTTAGAATCTCCCATTTACAAGCTGCGTGACCTTGGGCAAGTTACCAAGCTCTGACCTCAGGTTCCCTCACCCATAGGGGCTTGCCTGCAGGGGGCACGAAGCTCATGGCCTGGCTGGTGTGGTGAGGATGCTTCCACAGTGCTCCACTCTTGCCCATCTCCAGGGAACTTTAATTCAACAAAACCACCTTCCCTGCTGCCAGCCTTCATGCCTCCCTCTGCACAGACTGGACCAAGGGCCTGGAAGGACCTGGAATAGTTCTGGCTGCACTTTGCATGCTTCATGTTTTCTTGGTGTTCTGTGAGCATCTTGCCAGGGGTGTCGGGCACTGGGAGGTGTGGCTACAAAGAATTCCCCTGAAGATTTATTAAAGGCTGAGGCTAGGCCTGCAGCAAGAGCACCTGACACCTGACACTATATATATATATATATATATATATATATATATATATATATATATATATATATACACATATCCTGCTGCGAAGCAAGAGCCGCTACTTTTTAAAAAATATATATTTATTGTCCATAATGAGTTACATTATTTAGTGGGCAAACAATGAGTTGTTATCCCCAATTCCCCAATGTCCCCCCTTCCCATCCCCAATCAGCTGGATATTCTCCTCCGTGGGTCGTCTGGATCAGTCCTTGTGGCAGGGGACCATGGAGAGCCTACTACTCAGCCCGGTCCTCCTGGCCCAAGTTTGTTGTTACTGAGGGGTGCCATGCCTCTGGATAGTTTCCCCCACCACGGCTCTCACAATCTTTCCGCCCCCTCTTCCGCTCAGTTCCCTAAGTTGTGGTGGGTGACTATTAAGGAGCCGCTACTTTTAAAATAGCCCTTGTCAGATGCCTCTCAGGAGCAGCTGAGTTTGCTCACCACGACTCCTGGCCTTAGGCTGGAAGCTTTCTCTGCTCAACTCATAACAGCATCATATGGGTCCTTCCCATTAGGAGCCCCAGAGGATGGTTTGCAAAAGACCTTGTGCTTGGCCAGCCCCCCTACCCCGTCTCTCCCACTCAACAAATCATACCCAGATTATGATTATGGGGAGATTATCTGGACATACTTCTTTCTCAAACTAATCCTCCTACACCATCACCAAAACCATTCGAAGTCCTTCACTCTGTCATTTTCTCACCACCTGCGTGGTCTGTCACAGTCACTTCTCACGACACTTTCAGGTCTCCTACCTGTCTCAGCTCTAGACTGCTTTACATGGTGGCCCAATGGGAGTATCATAACTAGGGCTGACAGGGTGGCCCAGGCTTTCCTGAAGAGCATTGGTTTGGACAACAGGTTGCTCTCAGAGAACAGAAAAGGCCAGACCTCTCCGTGATGTGGTGGGACAGGTGTGTCCTGTCCTTTGAGACCTGGATTTAGTCCTTGGCTTGATCACTCACTTGCCAGAATCTTGTCTTGTTGAGCGTCATTATATTCACTAATAAAGTGGGAGCAGTCAGCTGCCCATCAGGGTAGCTCTGTGAGGACCCAGGGCAGGCTGTCAGGCACATAGTATGGATTTGCTAATTCTGTATTGATAATACGCATAGGGGCCATGTTTAGCTTTAGTTCAACAATGCACTATTAGTACAGAGATTAGCACCTTGTAGGTGTGTTAGGAAGTCTTTGTTAAGTATTTAAGTAGTAAGTGGCCAAATATAAATTTTACCTAAGAATTCCCTCTTCCAGGAGGGACTGTCCCTGTATAAATGCATTTCTTCCTCACCAAGAACTCAAAGCAATTGCTTTCCTTCTGGGCAACTCAAGTCCTTGAAACCTAGCTGGAGCCTGTTTGTGGAGTGGCTCTGTCCTGAGTTAATCCTGAGACCCTCACCCTTGAGCTCGTGCGTGCGTGTGTGTGTGTGTGTGTGTGTGTGTGTGTGTGTGTGTGTGTGTGTGCGTGTGAATCCAGAACCCCCATTTTAATGAGAGTCAAAATCAATGGAGCGGGATTTCTGTTTGGCTCAGTACTGCAGAGAGCAAACTCTTCTTTGAAATTGACCTTCATTTATTTGGAGGGGAGAGCAGCTAGTTCAATAATGGCTTCCTGGTTCCTTTCAGCATTTTAAAAGAAGGAAGAAAGATTTGGAGCAAGGCAAGGTTCCAGTGTTTTCTAAACAACTCACTTAGTCCAGCTGCTACTTGGCTTCCTGCTACCTCCTCATGGAACCCCGCCCCCCATCCTAAAAGGCTAACCCCTCCATCACCCTGTCACTCCTTCAGACCCTGACCAGGCTGTCCCTTGACTGGTGGGACTTGGTCTTAACTGTTATGTCAGGGAGTTGGAGTTTCTCTTGTGCATACTCTGAGCGGCATGGGGTAGAAATCCTCCTATGTTCAATCTCAACCATTGCCCATCTCCATCTGGCCCAATTCCAGGGGCCAAAGAAAGAGGTCCTTGTTTGCCTGAGTCCATTTCTACTACTGAGCAAGGGAGCCTGGGTCCCTGTTCCAACTTGGTCTGAGGTCACAGGAAAGGGGAGAGAGCAAGAAGAGGTGAGGAATAAGGTCTAGGTGGGGCGTACCCAGCAGGAGACTGCTACACCCCAGGCAGCCCAACCTTGCTCCCAAAAATAAAAATAAGGGAGGAAGGAAAACAAATGACCCCCCTCCCAAGTAAGATCTTTTAGGGGGAATGACTATTTTCCCTCCTTCCAGAAAGAATCCCAACCCTTCTCTCCTATGGAGAAAACAAACACAGCTATGGAAATCTCATGCCATCCAGGCACCTGCAAGTCTAGCTTCAACGAGAAGTTCCTCTGACCTGCACTTCCCTTCTTGCCAAGCACTGTCTTCCCCAGATCTGAGTTCGTGGAAAATTTAGTGTTTGGAACCTTCTTCAGATGCCAAAGGAGCTACTGCTGCATATCATGCCACTTCTTCTTGGGAGTCATCATGCGTGGAGGCTGGGGGCTCCCCAAGAGTTCATCCTTGTCTTTCATCTAGCCTGGGTCAGGGTCTGTCTTGTACCAAGGCTAGCTGGTCCATGAGCTTCTGGATTTTTCTGTCTATGCCTCCCTTCTCACTGTAGGTGTAATGGGATTGTGGATGCTGGTCCTATGCATTGGGATGTATGTGGGTTCAGGGGATCTAAACTTGGATCTTCAGGCCTGTGCAGCAAGTACCCTTCCCACTGAGCCATCTCCCCAGCCTATGGGTGCCATTTTAATTCAGAGGAAGAAAGAACACACATCTCCATTTTCCAGGGAGGTTCTCCTTGATTATTAAAAAGGCATTAATCACACTTCTTCTCTATTTGAATTCTTGAAGACCTTTTGGAGTCCACCCCAAATGCAGGATCAGAAGTCCACATTGCCCATCTCACCAATTAGGTTTCCAAGGAAAAAGGATGTGCACAGAGCCAGCTCAGGGACACACATCTGAGGGCCTCTGGGAGCTCATGATATGAATAATCAGAGAGCTTTCATGGCAGGAGAGGAGAAACAAGGTTCAAGAACATCAGAGGTGAGGACCTCTCACTTCCTACTACATGGAAGGTGAGGACCTGAGAGGTAGGGTGGCAGGTTTTCTCAACAGACATAAGGTGGAAAGAGAGAAACAGTGAGGACAGTATGAGAAGACACTGAAGGTGGGCTCAGCAGACCCAGAGAGAAGCTACATGGTCTCACACCATGGGCTGGCTGGGGAAGATCCAAGCTTTGCAGCATTTAAGGGTGTTGAGTTCTAAAGGGGGCTGAGAGATGTCTTGGTCAGTGACTCCCAATGTCTGGTCTGTGGGCCATCTTTTCAGGATCCAGATTCCTGGGATCCATTTAAGTTACTACATCAGATCCTCTATGAGTTGAGTCATGGTGAAGTACATCTCTTGATCTAGTTTGACCCTCTTGTTCTCCAACATGAGACCTACAGCCTTGGGAGATAAAGCATCAAGTCTAGGGTCACAAAGCTGAGGTCAAGTCCAAAGGATAGCACTATAGTTCTGGGTCACTTGAGCAGTGTTCTTTCCATTTCAACAGGCTGGAAGCCTCCTAGAGCCAAGGTGCACCTCTGGGTATTTCTGCACCATGCTGGAGCCTTTTTTTCCCCCTTAAGAATGTTCTGGTCATAGCCTCTGTAGGCTAATGGTAGGGCCAAGAAGAAGGCAAGAGAAAGACCCAGCTCTCTTCTGTGTTTTCAGCGACAGGTGTAGCATTGTTGAGTGTATATTGCAGGAAGCACACTGTTACAGCCAGGGTTGGGGGCTGGGGGTTGGGACTGGGTTTAGAGTACTGAGAGCTGACTCCTTGAGCATTGCTGTGCATCAGATTCTACACTAAGTCTCATGTGTCAGTGCAAAGTCCTTGGAGCAAATACTAATTAGTCCTATTTTATAGATGAGGAAACTGAGGCCCACACAGGACCAATAAGAGTCCAAGTCATATTTCCACAGAACCCTCATGATCTCTGTAATGGCCCAATGTGGTGCAAATCATCACCCACCAGTAGCCACACAAGCCTGCAAAAGAACCCTGAAGCCTTGGGATGCTCTGCAGTGGATGGGGTCACGCCTAGGGTAGGATCTCAAGCTCTTTCTCCTCAACACCACTGAGAAATATTTCTGAAAGGCAAAGCCTGCAAGCTTGCTTCTGGAAGGACCACAGGGAGACTGGGTTAAGCAGCTTAGTTTCATTCCTATTTTCTTTTAAATGTACACTTTTGATGCCCATTTGCTTCTTTTTCATTTCACTTTTTTTTTTCTTGGAAGCAGTGTGGCTTCTGAGTTTTAGCTGCCCGAGGGGTTTGGTTACCCCTGAGAGCCTGGTGGCATGGCACGAGCCATCACTTCAACACCGTGGCACACGACTGTGCCCTGATCACCTCCTCCATTCATTGCCTGTAGTTCTCCCCAGGGAAAGGAGAAAAAATAAAGCAGATCTGTGCCCTAGAGAAGGGCAAGGACTTCCCAACTATGTCGACACCACGTCACAGTACCTTCCTCTAGGTGTATTTCCTACCCAGTCCTTGGCTTCTCTCTTAGAAGAAATCAGGTAGTCAGTCACTGGGACCACTCCACCAAATAAGATAGACACCTTTTTGAGGATGGGGAAGGAGGCAGAAGCTTCAGGTCTCCACCTTGTCTGGATGTGGTGTCTAGCATCTAAAGGTGAGGGCCAGCAATCATTAAATTCTGGGCATTCCATCAGTCACCAGAGTTGGCAGCATGGGGGGGGTAGTAAAAACCAAGAATGTGTGACTCTCTCGTCATCTTCTCTTTGAAACCTCAAGCTGTAGATAACTCAAAGGTCCTTCGGGGCCGCGTGGCTGTAAAATGCCCTTATTAACGGGTAATGAAGGCAGTGCACTGAGGGGTAGCCAGCAGAGAGGGAGGAGGGCACTGCAGTCTCTGCAAAGCCCTGAGCAACGTGGTTCCCTGCAAGTGCTCTGGAAATGTTGAATGAACGCTGCCTTCTGGGTACGAGCTGCCTCTCAGCTCCCCAGTGCGCGTCTGCAGCAACTACAAACTACTTAACATGCTGCATTCGTGACACTGCCTGCGCCCGCACATCATTACTACAGAAATAACGCCGCTCTGATGTTCGAGCCAGTGTCCTTTTTAATTATTAAATCGAGGCTGGTGAGTGAGTCATCCCACATCCCAGATTGTCCTCCCATTTTTTTTTTTCTATTTCAAGTACCTTAGCTTGTTTCACAGACACCTGAGTTGGTTCTTAGCCAGTTCCCCAATCTGCAAAATGCTCTCAGAAGAAACAATATTTTCCAATCTCCAAACACAACACAGACTGCATCCAAAACCAAACACACACACACACACACACACACACACACACACACACACACACACACACACAAACTTTAGAGTGAGCTCATCAGGAACCCCAGGTTAGGCAAAGATCCAAGATCCGGTTCCCCTCTGCCAGTCCCCAACTCACCGAGTGGGAGAGCGATGAAGAAGGGAAGCCAACACAGGATGAACATTCCGACCACGATGCCCAAGGTCTTGGCTGCTTTCTTTTCCCTGGAGAATTTAAAAAGTTTGACTGCTATGGAACTTCTGGGGTTGTGGCCCTTGGCCTTGGTGCTGCTGAGGGTGTCCTCGTGAAAGTTCTTGGAGTGGATTCTCAGGGTCAGCTCCTTGGAGTTGGTCATCTCCTTCATGACTCCTGCCTCCAGGTTCTTGGTTGTCCTCTTGGCCACGATGTAGACTCGGCAGTACATGACCAGAATGACAGCCAGAGGGATGTAGAAGGAGCCCAGGGAGGAGAAGAGGGCGTAGAAGGGTTCTTCGGTGACCCCGCATTCCTTGTCATCGTTGGGCGCTGGCTCCTTCCATCCCAGGAGCGGTCCGATGGAGATGACGGTGGACAAGACCCACACACCTAGGAGCGCCAAGATGGCCTTCCTCCGGGTGACCAGCGTGGGGTACTGCAGAGAGTAGCGTACCCCAATGTAACGATCGATGGAGATGGCGCAGAGGCTCAGGATGGAGGCCGTACAGCACAGGACGTCCACAGCTGCCCAGATGTCACAAAAGATCCGCCCCAGCACCCAATAGCCCAGCACCTCCAGGGTAGCGGAGAAAGGCAAGACGGTAAAGCTCAGCAGCAGGTCCGCTATGGCCAGGTTGACGATGAAGTAGTTGGTGGGCGTCCGCAGGTGTCGGTTGCAGGCCACAGATAAGATGACCAGGATATTGCCCACGATGGCAAAGAGGATGAAGGCGCCCAGCACCAGGCCCACAGAGATGGCCCTGGTGATGTCCAGCTGAGGCAGTGTGGAGTTGCTCGAGGTCTGGTTGGGGCCAGTGAAGTTGGCATCTTTCAAGTGTCCCCAGTGGGCAGGTGCTGATGTATTGTGGCCGATGTCCAGGTTAGGATTCATTTTAGAGTCCGCCCTCCATAGCCAGGGAGGTGACCGGGCTCGGAAGGGCTGTGGCCAAGGCCGTTCAGCTGCCCCGAAACTTTGCCTCCTCCGTGGTCTTCTTTCCAAAGCCACCCTCCTGCTGAGAAGTCATGTCTCCCCAGCTCGCTCTTCTGCCTGCACCAAGCTGCCGGCTCGCCTGTCAGAGGAGGAGAGAGGGGACGAGGCGGCGGCTCCAAGTTTAATGGTCCACGTCAGGCGCGCGGGGGGCCCCCGGGCTCGCCGGGGAGCGCGCGGGGAGGAGCGGGGACCCGGGACCCTGGCCGGGGGCGCACGGCTGTGCCCGGCCCGAGGCGGGTCTGCAGAGCGCAGCGATCCGCAGGCACCGAGGAGGGTCTGCTTTCAACGAGCCGCCTCTGGGCTGGCTGCACGGCGGTGACATCAGGCGGGGAGCCCGGCTGGCGCCCTGACTCCGCGCGGCACTAGGGGGCAATGCGGATCCAGCCACGGTGCGGTGCGCGCAGCCCCGAAGCCGCCACCACCAGGGTGGGTGGGTGGGTCAGCCTTGCCAGGGCCAGACCTCTGCGGGGATGGGGTGGGGAGGAGAGGAGGGACCCGGGCGTGGGCATCCCGGCCCATCCATCCCCCAGGTGGCCTGCTGGGATTAATATCCCTCCTATTCACGCTTTAGTTTCTAAAGCGTGTGAGTGAGAGATGCTTACCTTGAACAGGGGGTTCAAGGAGTCAGGTCGCTTGATTTAATGGGATGAGCAACTTGTGTGGCCCCCTAGAAGAGGAGAATCCCAGAGTCAGGCAGGTGGCAGGGAAAACTTTAGTCCCAACTGAGACCAACCCCTGAACTTTATTTCCCCTTTGGTAACCTCTTTGGCTTTGATAAAACCTAGAGGCCGTGTGGTTCATTTTTTTCGCCCATTCACTCCTGCATCCATCCATTGGGTGAATTGTTAGTGATTGACTCTCGTGCCCTTCTGCTCTGGATGCTGCACCATGCCCGTTGTAACAATAGACAGTGGTTTCTGACCTGCAAGAGCTTACACTCCAGAGAGATGAGAACCAAGAAATAAGCACAATTGGAGTCATATCTTTGGTGACAGGTGCTAAGGAAGAAAATTAAGCAAAGATAAGGAAACAGTGGGAGTGTGTATGGGGGGGTATTTGAAATTTTAAATGGGGCTTGGGAGGTCACTGAACTGATGAGTGAGTCAGGGAGGGAAGGGAAAGGAAGGAAGGAAGGAAGGAGGGAGGGACAGTCAGCTATTTGGGAGGGCGAGTGAGGGGAAATGGACCGTTACATTTCTGGAGGGACTTAAGGCATCTTGGTTATTGCTGGATTTTATTTAAAAAATATTTTTACTGATTTTGTGTTTGCAAAGGGAGGGAGGGAAAACACACACACAACACACACACACACACACACACACAGAGAGAGAGAGAGAGAGAGAGAGAGAGAGAGAGAGAGAGAGAGAGAGAGAGAGAGAGAGAGGAGTGCACCAGGACCTCCTGCAAATGAACTCCAGACACATGTACCACTTTTTGTATCTGACTTTATGTGAAATCTACCCCAGGCAGTCAGGCTTTGCAAGCAAGTGCCTTTAACTGCTGAGCCATTTCTCCACCCTTCTTTCTATCTTATATTTGTGTTTAGACATACACTTATAGGGCCTGCACCCAGAGGTAGGTGAGTGGTAGATACTTAAGGACAAGCCAAAAGTTAAAAAAAAATTGAAGAGAAAGCTTTCTGCCAGTTTGTTTATTTACAGGATCTTGTTATGTAGTCTAGGCCAACCTTGAACTTTGGATCCTCCTGCCTCTGCCTCCTGATGTTAACAGTCACCTAATACGTATTATGTCCTAGCCAGTGCTAAGTTCTTTTTGCACCTTCTCAGGACCCTTTGAGAGAACAACTATTCTCATCCTTGTTTCTATTTTGTGGATGGGAAGCCAAGTCACAGGAAGGCTGAGCCCTTTGCCCAAATCCACAGTTGTCAAGGAGAGGAGTGACAAGCTGAGCCCCCCTGTGGGGTCTATTTCAAGCCTGAGCACTATGTACGAAGTCATGCCATTATTTCAGGGCAAAGTAGGGCATGGACTGACTGTTCTACAAGGATTCATTTTCAAAGTGGTTCATTTTGGGATCTGAGCTGTTGATGATGCTCAGAAGCTCATATTTGTTGAGCTTCTGTTGGTAACTAATCATTATCTTTCCTTTAATTCTTGCCCCTTCCTTCCTTCCCTTCCCTTTTTTCCTTTTCTTTCTTTCCTTCCTCCCTTGCCCCTTACTCTTTCTTTCTCTCTTTAGTCTTTCTTCTTTCCATCTTTCTTTCTTTTTCTTTTTCCTCCTTCCCTCCCTCCTCTCCTTTTTTCCTTTCATCCCTTGCCCCTTCCTTCCTTCCTTGCTTCCTTCCTTCTCTCCACTCCTTTCTTCCTTCCATCCCTCTTCCTTCCTTTTTTTCTTCCTTCCTTCCTTTCCTCCCTCCATCCCTTCTTTTTTCCTTCTCTCTCTCTTTCTCTCTCTTTCTCATATTTTTTGAGACAAGACCTTGTGCTCATCAGGCTAGCTTCAAACTCTGTAATCCTCCAGCCTCAGCCTCCAAAGTGCTGGGATTATACACACAAGCCACCACACCCAGCTTACTTACTTTCTGTGATTGTTTGGAACAGTTCTCTGAGAGAGGCATAGCCACTCTCCATGGACACGAGAGAGGGAAAACAGTAGCCTAGAGAGTGAGTCATGGGCTAATGACACGAGGCCAAGCAATGGCAGTGGCAGTGGCCCAAGACTGGTCCACAAGCTCTCAGGCTTCTCCCTCTACCATTGATCATCACCAAATCTTGATGAACGGGTGAGGCACGCAGCAGTCACCCCAAGTGACTGACAGCTGAGCTCCTCAAACTAAAGATGGCTTCTTAGTTTCTATTTTTATTTTCACTTTTCAGAGAGGAGGGTGGTTTTGTTTGAGAAAGGCTCTCATTTGTAGCCCAGGCCGGCCTCCGTGTGCCACCCCAAGCCTGTTACATATTAATCTTCTCCCATTAAACACACAGGCTTCTTAATGACACAAAACACATGATTTCAAGGAATTTCTCTGGTTAAAAATACCTGGAGCAGGGGCTGGAGAGATGGCTCAGCGGTTAAGGCACTTGCCTCTATTGCCTAAGGCCCCTGGTTCAATCCCCCAGTACACCCACATATGCCAGACCCACAAGGTGGTGGCCCTGGTGCCCTCCCTCCCTCCCTCCCTCCCTCTCTCTCTCTCTCTCTCTCTCTCTCTCTCTCTGTATCTCTCTGCAACGAATAAATAAAATATTTTAAAAAATACCTGGAGCAGAGACAGCTCTGAAGAGACTTTTATTTTCTGTTTCAACAAAACTGACCTAAATTGTGTTTGGAGATTTAACTTTTTAATTGTTTATTTTTTTCACAATTTCATATATGTATGTAATGAGTTTTGACCATATTCACCCTCTCACTCCTGCTGACCACTTCCTAGAGATTTTAAGATAAGGGATGCACAGGTTTCTGGTGGTATAGATCTCAAGAGCTCCGACGACCTTAGCTCACCAGTTGTACCATTGTGGTGATGGTGCGGGGGCAAAGGGCACTGTCCAGCCAGCTGCCACAGCTGGTCAGTACACCTTCTTTCCCTGGCCTGAAGAATGGAGCTTCTTCTGCTACAGAGGAGAGCCGTCCAAGCAGCCATTCATGACTTGGAGGCAGAAGTGGCTCTTTTGAGAAGTCCTCAGGCCCTTGCTGGACAGACTAGCTCCTAAGGCAACTCTGCTGCCCTTCCTCCCTAGCATCTTCACTGTGGGGTAGCAGTGGGATGTCTCCACCAGCTCCCATCATTCCCATGTGTGGTAGTCAGCTTTAAGTTGCTGGGATGTATACCCAACCAGATAGTTTATAGGAGGAAGGGGAGAGGGTTCTTTAAGCTTACAATTCCAGGAGAAGTTCCATCAATGGTAGAAGAAGCTATTTACTTCCATAGATGAAAGCGGAGAGAAACAACCGCAGCAAGCAAACCCCAACACCAGCAAATGCAAAACCACCAGAGCTCAAACTGCTCTCCACACACCTTTGGGCTGGAATCAGATCGACCCCCAAACACACTTCAGGGCTGGATCCCAGGATCTGCCCCCCAGTAACACCTCCTCCAGCAGACTGCTGGAGACTTAAGCAGGATCCCAAAGCTTAACCTTAATCAAAACTCCCTGAGGCTATGGAGGACATACATTCACACTCAAACCACCACACAGTGCATCTTCAGAGCTACAATGACAGAGTCTTGAACTGCTTACTCCCAGGGGATGTGGGTGGAAGAAGAGAACACTGGAAGGACCAAGTTAGTGATTAGCACAAATGTGGGGAGGGGGGCAGGTCTGGGAGAGAGACAGCCAGTTCCAAGTCCACACTGTGATGATGGTGGCCCATTTCCTCCCTCCCTGGGCAATCATTTCACCAGCTCCTGAGCAGCCAAAGGCAGCACACCATGGGGTCCACAGAGGCTGTGTTTACCTAGCTAGAGCCAGCAGCTGCCACGTGAAAATTCAGGCTCTCTGACATTTTTCTATGGTGGCAAAACACCAGGAAGTAAAAAAAGAGAAGCAAATCTGAGATTCAGTGTTGGTTTATCTTTATTACAAAAGAGAATAGCTCGTTGCTCAGGTAAGACACTTGTGTCTTCAGGTGTCAGGATGCTGCAGAGGATATTGAGCCAGATAGAGAATTTAGCATCCTTACAGATTTCACACATGTGTCATTTATGATCGTCAAGGCAGAGGAAGCATCTGACCATAAAGCATGCAGGTATCATCCCTGAGAATAGACATGAGGTAGGAAGCCTCTCTGCTGACCATTTTCTTGCTCTCTCCCCCTCTCCTCACTGGAGATGCCTCTTCACCCTTCAGGCTGATTTTTGACCCATGCATTTGACCATTTGTTTAGGTTCATGAGGATATAGGCGACATTTCATTTTCTCGGTACTCCCTGGGGCAAAGCCAAGCACAGAGCTCTGACTCACTCGAGGCTGGGGAAGAGGAATCTTTTCATTGTCCATCTTATTACATTAGGAACCTTTGATGTTGGGAACTCTCATTTCTGTGAGCCCTAGAGGAGGATTTGTCAGTGATTCTGATTAGAGGGGAAACTGAGGCTGGCAGATTCAGGGATCTATGGAAGGAGACCTCTTACCTGGGATCAAGCCGTTTTCCATGGTTTTCCCTATCTAGGGCTCTTCAGTTGACCAGATAAATACACGAGCATCTACCTTGTGGTATTATGGGTGTATCAAAGATGAACTAAGTAAGCAAATAATAGCCTAGTACCAAACACACACAAAACATGGATTATAAAATACAAAATACATTAGCTCATTTCAATCTTAACAACTATGGTAGGTGGATGCCATTATTGTAGACATTTTTTTTTTGAGGTAGGATCTCACTCTAGCCCAGGCTGACCTGGAATTCATTCTGTATTCCCTGGCTGGCCTAGAACTCACAGCCATCCTCCTGCCTCTGTGTACCGAGTGCTGAGATTAAAGGCATGCACACCATGATAAGATACAAATGTCCTTAAGAATGAGCCTACTATGTGCCAGGCACTGTGAAGGGACATAGATGTCCAATCATCGCAGCAGTGTGAGGGAGGACTCTCCCCATGCTGCAATGAGGAGACTGAGGCTCTGAGACTTTCTGTCTCATGACCAAAGCCATGCAGTAAGTATCATTGGTATTCAGAGCATTAGTGTCTGGATACAATGCTTGCATCCTTTTCTCTGCACCAGACTGAGATTAAAAACAAAACAGAAAAACATACAACAGAAGGCTCCATGTTAGCCAGAAGGAAATTACAGCAGAACCCAGAATATGACCAGGGTCCTGAGTGAGAAGAGGTCCGGGAGGAGGGAAGGCAGAGCTATCCATGAGAGAAGGTTCTGCCTGGGCAGGCGATCCTCAGGCCAGCCCCCCCCCCCCCCCGCCAGGACTCTGCCTGCCAAGGAGTTGAGAGCAGGCTGACTTGGATGCATTATAATCCCACTTCATCCTTTACGAGCGACTAACGTGACCTTGGATTGGGGAGTAAAGTGATTACAAGCCGGAACTCTGGCATCCAATCGACTTGGGTTTATGTCCCATTTCCATAAATTATGATCTGGGTGTCCTTGGGTTGGTCACATAACTGCTTTGGGCCCCTGGTTTCCTTACCTGTGGGATGAGGATTATCACAGGCTCTGTGGTGAAGACTAAATGCAGTAACATGTCTGAAGTACCAAGGGCTGGCCAACAGTCACATCCATGGAGCAGGTGCTTACTGAGTGCTTGGCTTTGGGCCAAAGTGCTTTATGTACATTACCTCATTTTAATCTTAACAACTATGCTAGGTGGATGCCATTATTGTAGACTTTTTTTTTGAGGTAGGGTTTGTTCTAGTCCAGGCTGATCTGGAATTCACTCTGTAGTCCCAGACTGGTCTTGAACTCACAGCCATCCTCCTGCCTCTGCCTACCAAGTGCTGAGATTAAAGGCATGCACACCATTTTATGGATAAGGAAACTGAGGTGTGGAGGGGTTTCATGCCTTACTGAGGTCACAGGATTGGGGGATGGCACCCTATGAATGAGGCCCGAGAGAAGGAATGGGCAGTGTGAGGCACATTCCCTGAGGCACTAGGATCCCCCTACTTCTAGGTAAGAGTGACAGGAAGTGTCCTTTCTTCAGAGCAGGGGACACTGACTACAGCAGAGAAGTTCCTACTACTTTCAAAGTCAGCATACTGGAGGCCCCAGGAGTGAGGAATCTCCACTCCCTCTCTGCAAAGCTGCTTTTATCTGCAGCGATGACAACTTGTCACTCTTTGGTGAGCTTGGATTCCCCCAACCAGCACATCTGGTCAAAGCATTCCCCAGGGAGCAGGGAGAGTTCCACGCAACCCTGTGCAGCAGGCTGCTGCAGATTCAGTGCCTAGTCATCCGTGGGAAATCACACGCCACATTTGGGGAGAGTGTGGGAGCCCTGGGTGCAAGGGCACAGGGTGCTGGCACACAGGCTCCCAAAGGCCGACTGTCTCTGGATGTGGAGAACAGGTGCCCCACCGGCCTCTCTGCCAAGGAGTCACTCTGAACACATGTGTCACAGCCATGAAAGATTATGACAACACACTTCTTCCAGCTGTCTCCTCAGTGCTCTGGCCCCTCTGGCTTCCACCGCCACAAGTCAGGATTGTGAACTTCTTAAATGTCAAAAGCAAAATCCCTCAAAGACCTTGTTGTCTAGGGCCTGTAAACTATAGCCTGTGGATCAAATCCAGCCTCTTGCCTGCTTTTGTAAAGCAAGTTTACTGGAACACAGCCAGGCCCATTTATTCTTATGAATAAAATTTTATTGCAATCTGGTCAGGCCCATTTGTTTGTGAAGATCATGGCTGTTTTCAGGTTCTAATGGCAAAGTTGAGTGGTTACAACAGAGGTGATCTGCCCTGTATAACCTAAAGTATTTTCTTTCCAGGTAGTTCCCTACCCTTAGTCTAGTCGAGCTTTCTAATTTTGCATTTGAGGACAGAAAGGCTTAGGAAGGAGGACTGAGGCAGTGTCAGGAATACAGAGGTCTGACTCCATGATCATGTGTCTGCCACAGCCTCTCATCATGCCTCAGAGTCTGAGTTTGAATCACAGATTTAGTTGCTTAGTTGGGTGACCTTGGATAAGCTAACTTCAGACCCTAGCTCTCATCTATATCCTGAGGATAATGTTTTCTGTTTTTCTGAGATAATGTGTGTCCCAGGTGGTTGTGAAAATTAAATGAGCTATAGACTATAATGCTTAGACTGGAACTTCAATGGAAGGCTAGCACTAATATAATTATCTTCTGTCATTTCCTATTTATCCATATCATCTATCTATCTATCTATCTATCTATCTATCTATCTATCTATCTATCTATCTATCTATCTATCTATCATCTATCTATGTATCATCTATCTATCTATCTATCTATCATCTATCTATCTATCTATCTATCTATCTATCTATCTATCTATCTATCTATCTATCTATCATCTATCTATCAATCTATCCATCTATCTATCATCTATCTATTGTCTATCTGTCTATCTATCCATCTATCTATCTATCTATCTATCTATCTATCTATCTATCTATCTATCCATCCATTCATCCATCTATAGAGCTCACATTCTTGTTGCTGGGACAAAACCCCTGACCTGCAGCAGCTTATGGAAGCAAAGGTTTATTGCAGCTTACAGTTTCAAGAGGGTGGTTTTTATCATGGTGGGGAAAGCATAGCAGGAGCAGAGAGCCAGATAGCACATCTCCACAGATCAGCAGGGAGGAAGGAGAAAGCGAGCAAGCGAGCGAGCGAGCGAGAGGGAGAGAGAGAGAGAGAGAGAGAGAGAGAGAGAGAGAGAGAGAGAGAGAGAGAGAGAGCTTTAGAACTGGAAAGCTGTGCTAGACTATAAAATCCCAAGACCCACTGCCAGTGATATAGTGATATCTCCTCTTCACCTCCCAAATCTCCACCAGCTGGGGACTAAGTAGGAAGCGTAATTACAAAGACCTGAAGCTTTGGGGGTCATTTGACATTCAAACTTCCTGTGTATATGCTGTTTTATCCTATGCTTTCCTTGAATTCTTCATCAGGCTTCCTCAGAGCCAAGTTCCTGGTGGGGTCCCTTGATTTCTAGCCTGCTGCTTCTTACTTTTGTCTACATTACCTCTTCCCTCTCTCTCTCTCTCTCTCTGTGTGTGTGTCTCTCTCTCCCCCTTTCTCTCTCATGAATCCAGTGTTTTGCCATTTATCTTAGAGCAGAACTTGAACAGAATAAAACGAGTGCTGATTCTGGCCTTCCTCGTCCTTGGATGCACTCACATAGAAGATGCATAAAAATCTGTGTCTGACCTTGAACGGAGATGGGAGTGAAATATGAAAAGAAACAAGTACATGACACAGGTCTCAAATTTCTCTATTCTTTTTCTTTTTCCACTTCTGTACTTTCTGAGCCAAACCAGAGAAGTCCTTTGGGGGATTGTCACTTGTGGTGGCCACCAACTTCACAAAGTGCTAAAGGAAATGGTGGGAATCATTTTCTAGTGCACCTAAAAACCTATATCTGGACAAAGTGATAGGTCCCTCCTTTGGAGGGGACAGACCTGGTCCCAGGGGAGCATGAACTCTTAGAGAGAGTTCTGTGTTCTCATTTCCAGTTTCAGGCAGAAGTGGCTGTGTAGAACCTGGGGATGAGTGTTGCATTCTTGGGAATGTTGTGGGCATTACTGTGGGCCTCAGGGATGTAGCGAGGAGAGAGGAGGGTGAGAAAGATGCAGTTTCCTCTGTCCCTATCAATGGAAAGTGGGGAATGCTGTGACAGGAAGTGCCTGGGGCTTCCGAGCAATTTACTGGACACCAAATTAGAAGACTTGGAAGGTTGCCTTGGGAGTCTTAAAAAGATGAGTGGAGGAAAAGGAGGTATCCTGGTTTCTCTGCCTCCTGTGGGAAGGCACTGGTGAATGGAAAATTTTCTGGCAACTTCTAGATAGGAGGAACCTGTGATAAGGACAGGTAACTACACGAGGTGAACTGAAAGATCCTTGGAGGTCCTACCTATCCCCCCCCCTTGGAGTACAACACACTTCATGGTAGGCACTGCCTGCTTCCTTTGAATGAACTCTCACTTGCTTGGTGCACCGAGGGAGGCATGGTGCCAGGCTCTGCCACAAGCAGCCCCTCCCAGACCTCCAGCAGCCCTGTTGTGGTGGGTATTGTTGGCTTCATTTTACAGTCAGGAAACCAAGGAAAAGAGAGAATCAGTAACTTGCCCATGATGACGCAGACATGGGATTTGAGCAGAGGTCATGTGATGGGAATTCTTACACCTTTTACCTCTTAGGTATTCCCAAATTTGCCTGTAGCCTGGTCTCACCACCAGGGAAACAAAGCAAGGCAAACGAACAAAACCATCCTGGACTGGAGAGATGGCTCAGAGGTTAAAACCTGATGGCTTGCAAAACCTGATGGCCTGGTTCGATTCCCCAGTACCCACATAAAGCCAGATGCACTCTCTCTCTCATAAATAAATAAAAATATTTTAAAAATCCCTTCTTGGAAGTCTAAGCAGGCAGGGACACAGATGCACGGAGGCTGAAATGCTGGGGCTGCTACTTTTGTGAGGTTAGGGTAGAGGGTTAGCTACCTTCTCCTATAATAAAAATGTTCTGTATGCATGCAATGAAATATTTTCAGCTATAAAAATTGAAATCTTGGGCAGGGCATGGTGGTGCATCCCTGTAATTCCTGTACTCAGGAGGTAGAGGCAGAAAGATCAGGGGTTTATGACCACCCTGGACTACATTGTGAGTTCGAGGCCAGTCAGGTATAAATGAGATCCTGTTTCAACAAAACAACAAATTATCAGCAAATGAAACAAACGAACCAAAAAGAGATCTTCTCACTTAGTCAACATGCATGGAGCTGGCAGGGTTTCCGTTAAGCGAAGTAAGCCAGGCGAGACAAAAACCAATCATCTCATTCCTCTGTGGATGCTAACAAGTTGGTGTCACAGAAGAAGAGAGCAGGGTAGTGACCACCAGAGACTAGGCAGGGCAGAGGTTGGGGCATGGAGGGAGGCCGACTTCAGGAAGCAAGACACGAGGAAGCAGTTCCCGTGGTACTGTGCTTTCTGTAGTTGGCACAAGTTACCATATGCGCCAAAACTAGAAGGGGAGACACGTCAAATGTAGGAGCTGGAAATGCTACTCATGCTCGTTTGACCACTACACACTGTGCGTACGCATTCAGTTACCACAGGGTGCCTGCAGGGTGCCCAGAGATATGGAATATATTAGGAATCTGTTTGAAAAAAATCATCTCTTAACCTTGGGAACTTTTTCTAAAAGTTTTTTCTCTTTTTTTTACATATTTATTGTCCATAATTAGATACATTGTATGAGCATATCTTGTGGTGGTACCCCCATTTCCTTCCTCCTTGTCCTCACCCCATTGGGGGCCCTCCTAGGTAGGCTTATTGGATCAGTCCATGGGGTAGGGGGTTATGAATTGTACAAGTGGTAACCAATTTGTTTTTGTGTGTGTGTTGTTTCTAAGGGGGCCAATGTCTCTGGATATTCTCCCCCACCATGGCTCTTAAAATCTTTCCACCCTTCTTCTGCTCAGTTCCCTGGGTCATGGTGGGTGTGTTTTAAATCCGCTTTATTGCTGAGGTCTTAAGAGTCTCTGGACTTCTGCTTTGGATTTAACCTTGGGAACTTAAAGCGAGCTTATATTAGGCTTCTGTTTTAACTCTTCCAAGAAGAAGGGTGGGAGACCTGGTCTGTAAGGACTGGAAAGATTGATGGGTCCATGATGTTAACTAGATGTTGTATAAGAGGAGAGAGAGAGAGAGAGAGAGAGAGAGAGAGAGAGAGAGAGAGACTGATGCTGATGACAGCCTGAAAGATGCCATTTCACCCTAAGGAAGTAGCTGGTTAAACACAATGTAGTTTTGATCAGATGAAATTCCAACTCCTGGTACTTCCTGACTTTGTGACCTTGGGCCAGTTACTTTATTTATTTAAGCTCCTATCTGTTTGTCTGTAATATGGGAATTTTGATAGTATTTACCATGTCAGATTGTTGAGAGGATTAAATGGAACTGTGTCTGGAACCTAGAAAGCTTTCAACAAACGTTAGCTGTTGTTGATTTTTTTTTGGTATAATCTTAAAAATACACAACAGATTTTTTTCAGTCCGGAAGTATTTAAGTACACATTTCCTAGTTGGTTACTCAGCAGTTTTTTCTCCTTTTTATTGCCAATTGATGATACATGTTTTCTTTTTCTGATATAAAAATCCAGATAATAACAGCCAACGGTTGTTGAGAACTTACTGTATTCAAGGCGTGTGCTAGACACCATTTAGATATTTCTCATTTCAACACAAGAATTCTACCCCTAGGTAAAAATAACCTATCTGCCTTTACTGTTGATCTGACCATATTCAGAGAGCCCAGGGATTGCTGGAAATATTTCTACATGCAGAAAGAACTCTTGGGTTGGAGGCAAAGCCAGGATCTCACTGAAGGGAGTGTGGTGGGCAGTTGGCCCAGTGAACGTGCTGTGCAGAGGGAAAGAGAAACCCAGGTCCATCCCACAGGCTGGGCAGCAGGCCCCTGGCCTGTAATGCTTGGCCACTTGTACAAGTATGTCAATAGTAATTCGCCTGGTGTGTCAGGCCAGAGAGATTCAGGGACCATAACCCTCTACTCAGAAGGGCAGGAAAGGAAGTAGGTCCATGGGCATGAGAAGGGGGCTTAAAAAAGGGAAGGCATTTGAATGAAGAGGCATTTTCAGTTCAATTCCAGGGTTGGAGGGGAACTCTAATCAAGGGTAAGGGTTTGGACTTAAGAGTCTCTGGACTTACCCTGAAGCTGGTGAGTCATCTCCAAGGAGTGAAAGCTTGGCCCTGATGTCACCCGAAAACTTTGGACTGTTCCTTTGTTCAGTGGAGGTGCTGCTCTGCTGGGGAATCTAGGAATTTTCAAAGAAATACAGATAAAGCCAATGAACAAGTAGAGGTTTGCCTATGAAGCCAGAGGTGCCCAAATGTCACAGGCCATCAAAGTCACCTCGAGTGAGCTTTTCTTTTTAAAGTTTTTTTTTTATTGAAAACTTCCATAAGTGTGGACAATATGCCATGATCATAATCCCCTATTTTCCCCTTCAAATCCCCCTCCACCGAACCCCTTCTTCTTTCCAATGAGTCTCTTCTTCTTCTTCTTCTTCTTCTTCTTCTTCTTCTTCTTCTTCTTCTTCTTCTTCTTCTTCTTCTTCTTCTTCTTCTTCTTCTTCTTCT